>JAGDQP010035113.1:0-19752 GCA_022664845.1 Lepisma saccharinum | reverse complement strand
ATATATATATATATATATATATATTAATTTAATTTTTTAAGGCTTTTATGCAACTGGCTCAAGCCCGATGGACGATTATGTGATGATTGGTGGAAAGGAAAAAATTTGGTGTAAATTGGAGAAACCAGAGAAAACACACACACGATGTTTGTCACCCACAAATCCCAAATGGCCCGAGCCGAGTTTGAACTAACGACACTAAGCGCCAGAGGTGAGCGTTAACCAATGAGCTACCGCAACCATTATATATATATATATATATATATTGTATTTGAACAACTCGTTTTCCATCGAATAGTCGTAAATGACTTATAGATACATATTAAACTAAAAAATCAAATGATTTAGTGGTGACTTGAATTTGCATTATTTCAAACCTCTTGTAAACAAACCTTACAGCCAGCACATAACTGAAACTCTCTGGTCCTCTAGTATAATACAATAAAATCCCATTTCTATGATATAAAGAAGAAAATGACTGGAAGATGAATTTGTTTTTTAACTAGAAATTAACTGATTTCCTTGTAGCAATGAGATACGTCTTTTCTTATCACTTTGAAAAGAAAATATTATAAGAAGATCATCTCGGTATCACATATTTCTTTCTGTACGACAAGTACACGTACATGATAGTAGTATATCCGGTTACTGACCCCTATTTTGTTATTAATCAGTATTTAATTAGAATCTAATCAAATATCATGTGGAAAATTGCAGGATTTTTTTCATACCTGGCTGATAGCAAGGAGTCCATTTTCCAGGGCTGTACGATACGCAGTGTTGCATTTTTTGTTTACAATGTATAAAAGGCTACGGCCCCTTTTTTCAATCCCTATTTAACATAACCTCTAGATAATTATAGAGCTCCAGACGAGCGTGTGCTGTAGTGTAGGCAGCTATTAGTACATTTGTATTATTAAGTGATACACTCACATTATCAAGATATTGCCAATTTAAAAATAGTGTATCCTCGTTTATTTGAATGTCTTCGTGAACCTCGATATTTGGGTCGGCTAGCTTATTAAAATATTCAACACTGTATTGCTTTGTTATTATTTATTTATTTACTCTTTATTTTATATTTTTAACTTTTTAGTTTTATTTCTTTCTTTATTTATTGTATATTTTTAGTTTTCCTTATTTTTCTTTTATTGTATAATTAGTTTTGTTTATTTTATTGCTTATTTTATTTTATTTAGTTTCTATTTTATTTTATTTTCTTATTTAAATAGTTTGTACAAGAAGGAAGAGGAAAAGGCTTAATTTGATTTTGTAAGATAAAGGTAGTAGGAGCAGGGGAGGGGGCGTTAATTAAAAATTCACTTTTTGTAGTCGGTACGGGATTGGCTGGGAACTTCTGATAATAGCCAATCAGGAACCACGGAACTGTCTCACTGAAGGTTGTGTTGTGTATATGATTTATTGTGTCTGAGGAAGCCGAGTGTTTTGGTAGTCGGCGAAAACGTTTACAAAAATTTTAATTTTTTAAAATAAATTGTAGTGCTTTGCTCAGCCATTATTTTATTTTACCTTTAGCATAATTAAGTGCTAATTATTATTCAATTGATCGGCACCTGTTTGCAAAAATCACTGTCAGTCAAGAAAACATAGTCACTTTTGTTATTTGGAACTAAAATCTATATAATTAATGTAAAATTAGCAGAGAATAAGAACCGAGAAATGCCTCCTTAAAGCTCTGCATATTGACGACGAAAATTTTGTTCCTATAAGTTTCATATCGTTAATAAATTTAATAGTGTCCGATATCAGTTAAAGCTTATATGCTATTTAAAATCTAGACTCGAAATAACAGTAATAAAATTCGTACTCAACGTTAACTTTTTAAGTACATGTTATGTCATGCCTTAGTTACTTTCTGTGGTGGGACCAACATCAGAAGTGCAGCTAACATTAAAACTGACTTTCAATGTCTACACCATGACATTCCTCGTTAATGTTTATCAATTCGACTACTGGATAGAACTTAACGTACACTAAGATTCATTGAAAATATCCGGCCCGTGCACCTTCTAGTTCGGCAAGTTGTACAATATAAAAAAAAACTAAATATTTTATAAATATTTGGAATTATCGTACCTTCCGTGTGTTGTCCTTTCAACGTAGTAGCTATATTAGTTCCGTGTTGCGAGATTGGACAAATTTAGAATAAAAAATCAAATTACTATTTTATATAAAACTGGGTGCAAATGAACTGGACTAAAATACATGAATGAAAAAGTCGGTTGTCTGGCAGAAAGTATATGAATAACTGTCAACACTTTTTGTAGTCTCCTCCAGGAACTAGTCTCTTTCAGAGGCGCGGTTAGTGAGAAATTGTATTGCGTGGTGGACAGTTTATTGGGGTACGATAAAGTAATAATTTATATCCTATTTGCAAAAACGCATATAGAAGTAGATCCTTACATGGAACGAACAAAATTTTAAGTATACAGGGCAGCATCTACTCGTATCTGGTTGCGAGCCTGTTCTTACATATATGGCACATGTCGGAAATGGCCTAGTTCCTATACTAAATGCACTATCCCAACATTAAACTCATACGACCGAGAAAAACTTGATAATTTGATAGAATGGCCAGTCGTTGGATTTTATCCGAAAACCTTCTGAAATCGATGCCAATGCTCTACCAACTGAGCTACGAATGCTCGATCTCATTTATGGTACATTAACAATAAAAGAACGAATGAATTCATCTTACTGCCAAACACCAAGCATTCGAAATAAATTTCCCAGCAACGATGAAGTCACATATTTTTGGGAGCAATAAGTAAGTTCAGTAGCTGAAGATCACCTTCCCCTACCAAACGACCGAAGTCAGTTGACCGAGCGTTGCCTTAGCCTTCGGAAGGTCCTGGGAACGATCCTAGCGACGGAATATCCTGACTGAGGTAGTACCAGGGATTTTCCTCAGACACACTAGTCAAATACTTGGATGGTAGGTAGTTACTAGACCCTGGCTCTCTACCTTTTAATATCTTCTCCCCCGCCCAGCATTTGCCTAGTGTGACTGAGAAGCCCTAGAAAGCCCTAAATTAGGATGGGCAGCCGCTGGGATCGTTTCAGTATCTTTCATCCGCTAAGCCAACGCTCTATCAACCGATCTAGAGCCGTGGGTGGTCTAAACTCGTTATTAGCCTCTAGGAAAACACACTTCCGGGAGCTTCATACTCAAAGGCTAAATTCTGTGTTTTAACACTCTGCAAGCTGTTAGTAAGATTACTATCACATTATTCAGTGCTAGATTTGTTACATTTCGCAAGGGGATCCTAAAACTAGTGGTTGCTGGTAAATGTCAACATACTATCTGCTTGGGTGGAAATACGAAGATTTTATCTCTTATTGAGATGGTATTCGGAATCAACAACCGAGGATGAAATGTTCACGCACCAGGGAAAATCCCCGGCATACCCCCGTCAAATCGAAACTGACATTATTACTGCTATTGACACCAGCGGAAACTTCATTTTCTTTTTCCACGGTCAAAAGAGAAGAATGTCGGGATGAAGATTCTGCCAGAGTTCAAGATATTTTATAGTTACAATTCGATATAAACTCTGGAAAAATCTGCCTACAGATTGTTGCCTCTTGTCGTCTTTACAGCCCCTGAATTTATAAAACCTATCAAAACTTTGCCGGGATGATACATTCAAGTCCGGCCCTGACTGACTCCTTCCCGCATCCTTTCTTCTATCCCCAGCCCTAAACATTAACTGCGATTGGCTCAATGAAGCCGTTTTTCCTAATTGTTTTTTCTACAGTAGGCCTACTTTCCATGTAGTTCATTGTGTATTACGCAAAAGGTGAATTGCTTGCTAAAAGCAGAAGGGAACAAATCCAACTTAGGGTAAGCATTGTCAAACTAAGCGAATATTATTTATACTAATGAAATTTAACCTAACCTGAAGCGAAGTTATAATGCAAATCTGATGCTAAAAGAGCATCCTAAACTGGAATAGCCGGCCGGGTGGCCGAGCGGTCTGCGGCGGTAGGCCATCGGCTCTAAGGTCTCTGGTTCTAGTCCCGGCAGAGGCATGGGTGTAAATTTTAACAGCTAAATGTGAATCGTGATGGGCCAAAGTACAAATTTATTAGACTGGCCAATTTAAAAATAAAGTTTACCATTTTTGTTTTACCAAAACTGGAATACAATACTATTTTATGGGCAATTTCACTAATCTTCCACTGCAACGTGATACAATAATATTTTTAAAATAAATTTCGAAAATTCAGTTTATCTGATCACACGAAATTTTTTTCTGCAAATCTTAAAAAAAAAAACTGCATCTCTGTGTATTCTAAATAGGTTAAAAATAGTAAGAAACAAAATCTGACGTTTATGAGTGTGATACGAAAGAAACTTATTTAGCGGCGAATTAACACCACTTATGTTACCGGGCGCTTGCTTATTACAAAGAAAGGCCGAGAATTATTTTGTATACTTCTAAATATGCATCAACAGGGGAACAGTTTGAGGAATTATATTAACATTTGCAATACCAAGGCATTTTATTGCAACGGAGGGTGAATTAGTGGTTATTAACGTCCTAAACAAGCTTCTAAGGACGGGACCTACAGTTTTTGGTAAAGTGGACTCCGACCAATTGCGTTTAATGGATTCCGGCGGGATTAGAACTCGTGATCACGCGCACAGAAAGCGAGGGCTCTAGCCTCTTGGCCACCCCGAGATCTCCAACGGGTTGAGGGGTATTTTCTATCCACATTCAAAACTTAAATACATGTCCGAAAATAAACACAAATTAATGCCGGATTCAATGACAGATACCCTTTTAGCCCAGACAACATTTTCGCTTAGCAACTCAGAAGAAAATACAAGCACTAATAATGCGGTGTACCTAAAAATCAATAAATATATTTAACTGTTGACGGAGGCTACAAAATACCCCCTTGACACTCTGTTTTAAAAAATACCTGTGATGCTGGTGTTGGAGTATTTTTAACTGATTTTCAACAGTTACCGCTTCGTCGCCTGAAGTAACTTTACATGTCCTAGTACATGAATGGATGAATGCTGGTGCTGATACATTTAAAGGTATGGGAGCAATTGTAAATATTTTTAACACAACAGCGGCGCCGAATATACTTCTATGACCTTTCCCAGTACCTAATGCACAAGTTTGCAAAATTTGGTGTAAATTAATGCTGATAGGTATAACGGTATGGAAGAAATTAATATATATATATATATATATATATATATATATATATATATATATATATATTTCAAAATAGCTGGATATGTCTACTATTCGCAGAATGTCTATAGGCGTAAGACTAACTGCTAGGTTCCGAAAAGGCGAGAAATAGCCAGTGTCCGATTTATTCAGGGAGGTTTTTTTTTCTCAGAAAATAGAAAACCGTATTTTATATCCGTACATATCCCAGGCTTGGGAAATATTTCGGAAAGTAGCCAGAGAGAGGGCAAATCCCAACCATCCCCCGCTTCAAATCGTACACTGGAAATAACTACTTTAGTACTGCCACCTGGGAGCGATCGACACTTCAAAATTTTAGTCAAAATTTCCTACCTGGGTGCGGGAGATACTTTGTACCTACCACGAAAATTAAGAAATTTATGAGAGACAGCAACGTTCAAATTACACTACCGTAAAATAGCATATATGCTTTAGATAAACATACTGAACAAATTTATTTTCAGATTTTTAAACAAATGATTTGTAGGCCTACAATATTACACAAAATATGATATAGTGGTCACAAATTACAGCCCCCCACTCCCACCTTCATTGATAGTGCAAGTGTTATAGGTCTCAAAAAACCTGACATAAAAAAACGGATACTGGATACTTAATTACCAAACTAATTAACATAACAAGTTCGATTACAAGTGCCTTGCTTATTCTAAACTTGAACAGAAACCAGAAAGAAAGTGTTTTAGTTTTATCAATAGGTCTAAAGAAAAAGGCGTAATTAGCGGTACATCATGAATATATATTTCTTGTGTCTTCCCTCAGAGTTATTTACCGCACTTCACTTTTATCTTCTTTTCTGTTTTATTTCCGTGTATAAAATTAATAAGTCATTCAATCACTTGTCCTGGTCACCATCTTCTAGAACAATAACACTCCTTTCTTCTTAAACTAAAAATCACACTTATAATTTAAAAAAATCATTTCCACATCCATTGTTCGTATTGTGATTAAATAGTGTACACTATTGTAGGTATTTTTATTGAGAAAAACAAACACTGTCGAAATGAACACCAGCCATGTTTCTTGGAAACTTTCATTCTTGCCTTCCGCAATGATCAAGGTCAAGTTATTGGAAACAAAAGATCATGTCTTATAGCGCTGCTTTGCGGCATAAGTTCAAAGTAAGTTTCGCGCGCAGCCTTGCAAAATACACTTGGAACAAACTTGCGGAGCCTCTAGAATGCAAGGCTTGGCCGAGCGACGCTTCTCTTCAGGCATGTCTTAGAAAATATAGTCTACTTGTGGAAGTCTAATGCAAGTGTAATTTGAAAGGCTGAAGGAAATAAGGCAACACAAGGCAAATGCAAGCTTAACGTAGACATGCTTGTATAACAACGTTTCTACATTATGAAAAATATACTCTAGTAACGTCAGTTCGAAATGTTTCTCATATTTTCAATTCCAATAAATTAAACGATTCTCAACATCTAGGAAAATGATAATCAAAATTTCTTAAATTTCCAACATACGAAGCACTTCGCATCTATCCTAGTTAGGGAAAGTTTCGAAACGACCATTAACAATTTTTAATTATATGCGTTAGAACAAAGTTGTAGCCTTACTGATCTGCTATTTCTTGGGAAGGTAAATGGAAATACCTTAGTCTACACACACAGTATAATTGTTGCTTTTTCTTGTCGTGCCATTAAAAACTCGCTTAAATAAGACTGACATTTCTTCCACTACCAAAGAAAAACTCTGCTGTATAATAGTGATGAAGTCACCATTCTTGAGAATATTCACTGAACCAAAGAAATGTGTGAAACTCACAATAACAAACTTCCAAATCATAGAGATATTGTAATAAAAAATGTATGGAAACCGGAAATTCAATCTAGTTGGGCTATAAAGTCTGTTGTGTTGACAGAAAAAATAAGCAGACGAGAAAGTTGCTAGAGACTATTTTATTAAAACGATAGTCGCTGTTCCTTGGTCAAGCATGGAGTGACATTTTCCAGGCATATTTTATAGTGGTAGTAACTATTCAGCTGTTGATTCCTCTAATGGGTCACAGTCAGTCATGTATGTTGACCTGTCGTACATAAAGCAAAATGTGATACAAAGGTGAACTTATTATAATCTTTCCTTTTCGAAGTGATAAGAAAAGACTTATCTCATTGTTACAAGAAAATCATTTAATTTCTGGTTAAAAAACAAATACCTCTTCCTGTCATTTTCTCCTTGATATCATAAAAATAAGATTTCTAAGGTGTGCACTGTACTAGAAAACCAGAGAGTTTCAACTATGAGCACGCTGTAAGTTTTGTTTGCAAGAGGTTTGAAATAATGGAGATTCCATCACCGCTAAATCATTTCAATTTTTCAGCTTCAGGATAATTTAAAGCAACGATCTCCAACCAAAGGTGGCAGCACTATCTCGGTATATGTCTAAAATATTTTCACTGTTACACGAAATTTCATTGCTGCTCATACAAATTAAATCCTAGAGAGTTCAAACTGTCAGGGAAGAAAGTTCATAACCAATTCAAGAGCATGATCGATGCGAATTTTTAATTTTCATTTTTGTCAATTTTTGAAAGAGCTTCATTGTTATACGTTTTAATATTCACAACAATGAAGCGATTTCAACAACGAAGGAAAACGAAAATAAAAAATCGACATAGTTCATGCTCTTGAATTGGCTGTGAACTTTTCTCCCTGAAAGTTTGAACTCTCTAGGATTGAATTTGTAGGAGCAGCAATGAAATTTCGTACAACGATAAAAATACATTAGCCATATACGGAGGTAGTGCTGCCATCTATTGTTGGAGATCGTTGCTCTAGATTATACTAAGTATGTGTTCGTAAGTCATTTACGACTGTTGGAAAGAAAATATGTTATTCAAATTGGATGAAGGCCTCCCCTTTTTCTTTCCACATATCAGGGTTCGCTGCAATCCTCATCCATCTAGCTGCTGAGAAACACTTGATATCATCTACACATCTTACATTTGGATGGCGTCTCGGTCGTTTCTTTCCTCTAGGAATCCAATGTACATTTGTCGTCCACCTTTCATCTGTTCGTATCTTCGTAGTCTTCATTACATCCTTTGTTTGTGCGGGAATCCATTCATTTGTCTTTTTGTCCCTCCTGGTTATTTCTAGCATGCATCTCTCCATTGCTCTTTATGTGACTCTCAATCTTTGAGTCGCTTGCGCATTGAATGTCCAAGTTTCGCAGCCATACATCATTACAGGTAAGACACATTGATTATAAACTTTACGCTTGGGACACATTGAGAGTTTGCTTTTGAAAATAAATTTTAGTCTTCCAAACGAAGACCACGTAATTTTACATCTTCTATTTATCTCATCAGTCAACTTGGCCTTCGATGTATCGAGCTGGCCTAGGTAAACATACTCATCAACTATGCCTGTAGCCTCTCCGTTAAACTGGAGACTCTACTTCCTTCTTTGAAGCATGCTGATTGTACACTCATGCTCAAAAAAAAAATCGTATGTCTTTATTTGACAGTTTTTGACAAATATTATTTTTCTCCTTGGATTCTGACGTTCGCTTAATTGTTATAGTTGTAAAGTATGTAAAAATGAATATTTCCTGAACTTTGGTCACAAAAATATTAATAAATAACGAAAATAGAAAGAAAAAAATAAAAATTGAGAAATTGTCGAACAATTTCTAAGTCAAAAAGTCAGAAATTTGACATCATAGAGAAATTCGCAGGGAAAGTTAGAAGAAGAAAGGGAAATTATTTTCGCTCGCCGAAGCAGTCCGTATCTTTAGTACTATCTGAAACTTAAAATAGAAAAATGTGCACTCAAATGAAACATTACGCAAACAAAGAGTACAGATATAATGCATGCGCTGTATAATTATGTGACAGAAACTATTATATTTCCCGAAATGGAGCGAAAAAAGTTTTAAAATCTCATTTAACTTTCGAAGTGAAGACTGTCAAATAAACGGTGCATCAATGATTGTTATACCACAAGGTCCTCGTGGCATAGTGGTTATGCTTTGGACTTATGGTATGAAGGTTCCACAGTTGGAATCTTCTCCCCTCCCTAAAATACATTTTTTTAGATTTTCTAATATAAAACGGAATTATTATTTTTTGTAGTTTCCGAATGTATGTTTCTTTTTTGTATGCTCGCATTGCTTATAGAATGATCTTTTTTTACAGTACGAGTAGACACTCAAAAAAGTGTAAGTGTTCTGTATTAAATTCAAAAACAGTAAATATGTGTTAAAAACTGTGTTCTCATGTAAGGTTTAGCAACAGATCCTATGAATGCATGTGCTCGAGAGCACTTACACTTTCAATATGTAAACCCAACCCATATTAAAACTAGTCATGCACATTACGCTTATAAATCCCAACATGTATTAGAACGTTATTGTATAAATGTTACTTTCATCTTATTTATAATATCAATGTCTAACACTTAATTTAGTTTTCGAAAGGTAACAGTGTAAAATGCCTACAGCTTTCTAGATTATGATATTATTATTATTTTAGTAGTCCTGAGTTTTACAGATGGTGATATAGAAAATGAAATTAAAAAGTAATCTATTGTTCTTATAACTAGTTAATTACTCATACTTCTGACAGTTTCCATTTGGCAGAATGCAAAAGGTCTAATTTAGAAATAAATTATATTTTACGTAAGGATAAGTATGTTTACGTTATAGATATAACTAGTGTAATTTCTATATTCCACTTCAGCAATTTCTTTTCGTTATCATAATTTGGGATGGCTGAAGTGGAAGAGAGTCTTTTTACAGGTTTTCTTAAAAGCAGAATAAGTAGTTCATGCGTTGTAGTAAAATAGGAATAAAAATGAAGGAAAAATAAACTGTAAAACATTAGAAAAAGGTTATTATATATCTGTGATGTAAGCGATCAACATGGCGGCAGCACATACTTGACCAGGATTGTTGTTAATACATGGCCAGGATTGTTGTTAAGGTAAGAAAGACCTCTTACATTTCTGCGTGTGTGCGCAAATCACAGCGAAACTAAAAACTTCCAAAAAGGTAAAAGAAACTATTCGGTGTTTCTCGACGATTGTCTGCCGATAACGGTAAATACTGACATTTATCATAAACATTACGGAATATATCAAGTAGCTTTTCCAAATGTCTAAATAGTGAGAACTAATTTGAGTTGCTATCGTTTTAAATGTAAATAGTTTAATTACAAGTATGATTGCAGCACTAACCTAATAAGATACTTTGTAGGGGAATTTGCAAATAATATAGTTGTTCATATCAGTTAGTGCGAGAAATAAAGAAAAATTCAAGCAATCACCGCAAGAAGTCTTTTTCTGCCCCTTCTACGAACACAGAAAGTTCTCGGTGCAGATGCACAACATGAAAGCGTAATTATAATTAATTTAAGAGCGCTTGTAAATTGTGTGGACTTTAATCCGTTAGGAGGTTGTAGCGACCCATTTCCGCTTGATCGCAACATATCGCCCCCTCACCTTTTTTGTGAGCCTTCTTTTTCTTTTTTGTTCATGCTTTGTCGGCGATATTTTTCGTCTTAAGCTTTCTTCAAAGAGTTTTATTTGTCCATATGGCAATGAAGATTAGACATTCAGAACATCCCTTTCATTGTTGCTGGGCGGGATTTTTATCTTTATTGTTTCTTAATTTTATTACTCAATATTTATTCGCATATTTTATTTCATTATTTTCTTTATCAATTTTTCTTTCGTTGAAAATCTTCAGAAACAAACAAAAAGATCTGATCGTTGTTTATTTTTCGTTGAAATTTTGGTGGTGAAATTAAACCACACACCCTACATTCCAGGTTGTCTGATTTGATTCTCTTCTCTGATTGGTTGAGGCCAGTCAGTAGTTAAAACATGGTCGTCGAGTAGGAAAGGCTGCGCAAAATTTACGCTGCCTCCGAAAGTTATATAAAAGCAATATGATAATGCAGCCAATGTGCGGAAAGTGTATTAATATATAGAGCAGCATCGACTAGTAAATAACTAGAACCTTTGGGAGCTGTTTCTCTATATCTTTTATAAAAGAGGCTGTGAATCGAATGCTGCAGTTTGGCGTCTTACACCCTCCATATTGGCCTTGACCGGGAGTGGACGAGACGAAGCATCCTTATGACAGTTTTTTGTGTGAAGTGGTGTTCATCAGTGTGTGAGGTGATTTGTTGTGGTAAATGTGGCGTTCAGTGTTTTTTCTTAGTTTTATGACATAAATAAAAATATAATTTCAGTGTGGTTGATACCCCTTTTCTGTGTGTGTGCAAATAATTCAATGCTTTCTTCATATGAAATTGGTGTTGTTTTTCTGTGAATTGATGTGCACCGTAAGAATGTCTGCTTAATTTGATAGGCATCGAGGGTCGGTTATCTAAATTCAGGTATGTATGTTTAATGTCTTTAAATTTCTCTTTCTCTCCCAAAAACCCAAGTCTGTTTCACCTACGTTCAGATAATTAAATTTCAGCACATTAAAATTTTGGTTTAAATACGTTGAATAATGTACCTTGCACTACAGTTGTTGCTACCTTTCAGAATGCACGTTATTTTCTCATTCTCTTAGCTCTTCCGAAAACTGGTATATATAAAAATTGCAAAAAATCTCTATAACATGTCCGCGTTTGTTAACCGTGAGATTCAACGTTTTCCCTATGTTTTATTTTTATATTTTGCAAAGTTTAAATCTTCTTCGTTAAGTATGCAAACCGTAAGTCAGTTCGCTCATTGAAACTCGTATTGTAAATTAATACCTAATCCAACTCTAGTAGACCATGTTTGTATTATCAGTATTGAAGGTTACGCTGAATGAAGTTTAAATATCAAAACTACATTCGAAATGTTTTAGCAAACGTTTTGAAAATATCAAACGAAATTGTTACCCAGTAGCTACATTCTAAATAAAAAAAAATTCGTTGAAAGAAATGTTATTCTTAAGTAATTGTGGAAATTTAGACTTAAAAGGGCTGAAGTCTACCACATTTTGGAATATAAAAGTAACTGATTTCTTTTTTTTTAAAAAAGTATATGAAACATATTCTCTGTTCTTGGACAGATCTTTTCTGCATATAATTACTTTACCCTTTTGTTATGTGAAATTGACAGCATGTTGAATTCTCATTTTGATGTTCAAGAGATTCTCTTAGGCATTTTTTTTTTCAAGAAAATTCAGCAATCAGTATTTTGCCTTGCGATTGTCATTTTAAGTAAAAATAAATAAAATTTCTACCAGATATTTCTTGTGTCAGGGGTTTTATTATGATGTAGATAGATTACCATCACTGTGGTATTGCTGGAAAGGTTTTTTAACTTTCAACATTTCAGTCCACGAAGGGTTAATTTATTTATATGTGAGAAAGTAATTACAGATGAAGTTAAAGTTTGATATTTGATCCAATGCTTTAGCATTTTTAGTTCTGTACATCCAAATTTTCGTGTTAAATATTAACTAGTGCGCGGCTGTGTTGGGCATTGTACTATTTTAGGGCCTAGTTGCGTTAGGTCACTGAAATAGCATTTATGTTCTACTTTCCTGCGGGATGTTCTAGCCTGCGTCCCTCCTTTTTTGAGGATGCTTTTCTTCGTGCTTTAGCTTTCTGTTTTTGCCAACTTTCTGCATTTGGGCACTTCTTTCGGGCTTATTACATGCATACTTTGTGTACTACACTTGTGTATGTTCTGTTTTCGATGTGGCTGAAGAAGGGTGCTGATGGGTAGTACCCTCCCTCCCTTCAGGCCGATAGTGTTTTGTCTTTTGTTTTGTGTCCTCTCCTGTGTCGTAATATCAGCTTGTCTCCAGGGTAGTTTGGCAACGTTGAGTTTGGGTAAGCCCCTTCATTTGCAACAGGGTACCGTGGGCTCCTAGTTTGCTGATGAGTTTACCTACTTTCGCTGGAGCAGCCTGTGTGACATTACAGCATTTCTGAGATTATATGGAGCCCAATAGTCTATTCGCGCTTATGATGCACTACTCTCTTTGTTACTTGCCATTCAGTAGACATCGTTTGAACACCTGACAAAATCCAAATGAATTCCCGTGGCGAACCGCACAGTCATCAAGGCAACAGGAGGACCTGGGTGGGCGTGTCAATTCATTTGGCACTTCAATGTATAGTTTTTCTGTGAGAAATTTAAATATTTACTTTCACGATGTGCAATTTCTTTGAGCATAAACTGTTTCATTCCTGATATGCACTCTAGTTTGTAAAGATATATTGTTTTAAAAGAAAGATTTCGACAACATTGTAGAGTTTTGTTGGCGAGTAATGCATTGGTGTAAAATATGAGCTTTTAGAACTTAGGAATAAACCAAGAGTAGGAGGATACAATGAAGTTGAGATAATGATGACTACTTTTGCGTTTTCAAAAACTTGTATTCAATCAACCTAAACTTCAGAAATGTATCAACGCCTAGCAATTGAGATATAATCGTATTCAGTAATGCCTGTGAATATTTTTGTTGAATAAATAGGTTTAGGGCTGCCGCCGTCTTCGCTTTCGATATGACACTACTCTAGAACTTAAAAACAAACTTTTTTCTATTCCTGAATCGAATTCAGCGTCATATGGAACCATGAAATAGCAAAATAGGAGTTTTGAGGTTGCAGCTATCTTGGATTTCAGAATGCAAGCCATCATCTTATATTTAATATGAAAATGTTTTCGAATTTATAATCATATTCATAACGTTTAGAGTGCAGGGATTTTAACTTGAAGGAAAATGGGATACTATTTCATCATACATCCCTTTTAGTTTGCCTGAAATTCAATATTGGACTTTTCCCCTCAAAATCAAACTGAATTTCCTTCGGAAAATACAAAATGAAGAGTAAGGGGGCTAAAACAAGGAATGTTCACTTTCGGGCTTTATTCGGGATCTGTGCCTTTTCTGTTGATGAAACGACCTACTATTAAACGGAATATTCCTTTCGTGCTGAAACGTAGAACTGTCCATGGAAAAAGCGGCAAAAAGATTGGCGAACCATTGTGTGTTACGAGGTTTTCAACATTAAACTAGGTTTTTCTCGGAAAATAATTTTTTGTCACATTTCTTGTTTTTCCCCTTACTATTCTAATATGAAATTTATGAAAATTGGGTTTCAATTGAACATTTTCCTGTTAAATGATCTCAAATATCCATACCCTCAATCTCAGTACAAGTTGAGTGGAAATTCCCACTGAGAATACTATGCTATTCCTGGGCTAATTCTAAACATTAATCTCTGCAAAATGTTCTTAGGATACTCACACCCAAACATCCAGATGCCAAAAATTCAGATCGTAACCAAACTTAGTATATTGATTAGTAAGGTATCTAACAAAAATCCTACAATATATTTTCTAGAGCCAGCCGTTCAGTAGCAAAGGAGAAAATGATAATTAATGAGCGAAATCTGACCTACAGAAAGTAGAAGCATTACTGTAAATATTCGTTCAAGTAGCACTGATGGAGCAAGAGATAGACCGTTGGACACGAAGATTAAGGTAGTAAAAATGGCGGAAGTTGTCATCAGTTGAGCACAGGGATTGGGGATAAAATAAAATGAATTTTATTTGTAAAGGCGCTTCTACCAAATAGAAAATTTACATGTGGAATAGAATATTAACAGCACTTTCACGTATGCCCACCGCGAACGCCCCCTCGCTGACACCGCCCAGTTCACTTTCACGTCTCACTTCTCTCGGTGTGCAACCTGCCCTGGTTTATTTCTATAGATCCTAGCTTTCAGTTGCGTGTCAAGGAATTGTTAATATTAAATATGAACATATAAAAATATATTTTGAAAGAAAAATTCTTAACCCACCGGGATTCGAACGCGGTTTTTTATTTCGATAGCACTACTACTGCACCACGCCAGGAACTTGCAATCGGTGGTTTCGCCGTTGTATTTACAGTGCACGTGTTACATAAGAAACCAAGTGGTGTGTTTTATGATGATGACTTCCGCCGTTGTTACTATTTCAATCCTATCTGAGAGTTAGCTTACAATGCGAGACATCCAGGGTTCGAGTCCAGTCGCGACCTGAGTTTCTTTATTACTTTTCCGTAGCACCTGTGCAATTGTTATATTCTACCTTATGCTTTCGACAGGTGAAATAAATTGTATTTCTTTATAGCCTTTTATATTTTTTATTTTTGTATTTTTATTTAAAATTTGCGAAATTATTGTGTGTTCACATAAAAAACAGAAACATGAAAATAAGAACAAATAAAGGTTGCATTATACACGGGGAAATATATGTAACCGTTTATTTATTATTATTTTCATATTGTTTCTCTTATTTATGTGGACACATTTGTTCTAAGTAAATTAGTAGATTTTACATATGGTACATAAAGAAAAACACAAATAAAAACAGCTATAAAGCAATAAGATCGAAAGCATATTGTAATATATAGCATTTGCACAGATGCAACAGAAGAGTAAAAAAAAGGAAAAACACGTCGCAAGCAGAGCTTAAACCCCAGACCTCTCCTATCGTAAGCTAACGCTCTACCCTTTGTTCCACCAGAGCTCCAGGAAGGAACGTTTATGGTAATGCTTCTACTACTTTCCGCACGACAGATATCTCTCATTAATTATAATTTACACATTTCCTACTAAAGAGCAGGATCTAAAAAAAATGCAGGATATTTCTTAGATACTCTATCGATACACAAAGTTTAGTTACGATCTGAATTTTTAACATTTGTATGTTTTGGTGTCAGTTAATTAAAGGGAAAATTTTGTTGGTTGACAACAAGGTAAAGCGTATAACAACTAATGGTATATCAGCGAGACTTAAAACACGTAACAGGGAGACTTTAGGCTTCCCGCATACCAGTTTTCAGACCTTAGTTCAATATCGGATGGTAAGAAAACAGTCTTTTTCAGTCTACAGTTTCCTTCATATGTAATTAACTGAGAACCACATCTGAGATTTTGCAGGACAGTAGTCTATGGCCGCATCTACTGTCACACTACTGGTAGCTTCGCCTCTGGTCTATCAAAAGTTAAACCTATACATTTAACAGGACAGTCACATTAACTATACTTCTTAATTACTCGAAAACTACGTATCGTAGGAAAATTTTGGAAAGAGAGTTTATGCCTCAGAATTTATCAGGGAATAACATGAATAGTCTCTATGGGAGCGAATTTTTATTCATTTTGCATAACATGTTTCGAGCGTCCACTTTGATTGATCTATGTCCTTGTAAAAGTTTCGCTTAAACCTTTCGAACTACACCTCAACCACCCTCGTAGCACTAATAGTTGCTGAGTTATAAGTTGTCGACGAATCTATCGAGATGATCTAAGCAGCATAGAACTCATCGTGCCGAGGCTTTTCGAACCACATCTCAACCACCTTCGTAGCCCTTGTAGTTCCTGAGTTGAATGTTGTCAAGAGACTGACTAACGAACGCCTTAAATTCATTTAAAAAAGGATGCTACTGAAGCCTAAAAAAAATAAACATGAATAATGACCACATTCATAAAGTACAGAGATGGATATACAAGGATTAGCCATCTTGGAACTTCGCATATAAGCCAAGTTGTCTACAGTATTGGTTAAGTCATTTAATCGGGAGTATTAGCCTGTGTGTATAAAACAATTGAGCCCTTCCATTTTCTTCTGTCATGCGATTAGAACCGAATGCCAATCTACAATATGGCCAGAAAGTCCTTTTACACCTGAACAAAATGCGTGTAACAGTGTAAGATGGTAAGATATTTAAGATTTGAACTAACATCCCGATCATTGATATGGCAAAAGTGCTTCTCACGTGAATTGCAACGTGTTGCCGCATACCTACCACGTGACTGCCCAGGGAGGAGAACCAGCTGTGCGTTGACCAGAAGAGCAACGTCTGATACCAGCGACTTCACTTTGGAGGAGCGCTTAGTAACAAGAATGTGTGGGCCCATGAACGGAAGAACAACAACGAAAATATGACACAGGTGATGGATGGGCTTCGTGAACGGTTCGGTAAGGAGCCACCAAGTCGTCAGCCTTTGATCACGTGGAAGAAGAAAGCTTTTCGCCTGGGAAGTGTTTTGTATGCCACCCTGTAAGTCGACCAGAAAGCGTGCTGCAGAACTTGGAATCAAAATAGCACAATGCAACTCCACATGAAAATGGACTTGGACCTGTAAGAATTTCGGTCTATCGCCATCAATGAACTAATGCAGGGTGGCTTAAACCGCCGGCAAGAAGCATGCAGGATATTGTTGGAGGCCTTCCCCACCGTTCCTGCTCGGAAGTGCAGTCTTTTTTTTATGAATGTGTAATTTATCGGAGTTCGCGGGATAGGAACATCATCATATGGGAAAGCAAAACCCACATTTTTACCAAGAAATTGAGAACAATCCCGCACGTCATGCTTTGGGCGGGGATGACTGAAGAACACATCTTTGGTCCGTACTTCTTTAAGGATTCCGTGACCCAGGTTACTTATCTGGAGATGTTGAATGACTGGCTTCTTTCACAGCTGCAGAATTTGGGTATCAACGACACTGTTGTTTACCAACATGATGGAGCTCCCGCCCACTTCGCACTTGCTGTTCGTGAATGCCTGAAGAACTGTTCCCAAGCCCGTCTCTAAATTCACCAGCCCCTTATCCTTGGCCGCCTCGAAGTTCGGAACTTACGACGCAGACAATACCGTATCATCAAATCATACGTCAGTAAGAAGCGGTACGTGGACACTGATCTTCCAGCATGTGACACCGCAGCTGCTAAAACGGATGAGTAGGATGACATGGAGGCGTGACAAAGTGTGCAGGGATAATAGTGGTGCTCAGAAGAACACTTTGGACAAATAACTATAAGTGTTATTCGAATTACAATGAAATAATTGCACATGTAAAGGGACTTTCTGGCCACCCTATATATATATATATATATATATATGAGGCCGGCAAACCGGGACTGACGCCCCAAAAGGCTTCTGCCATTAACTGGGAGGATACCCCTTAGTTCCTCTTGCTAAGGCTTAAGGACCGGGCTAGACGCCTAATGCCCAATCTATACGTTCACGTCGTGGGGCCTGTTAGTACCCAAGCAACTGCTTGGCGAACGAACATGGATGGGCTGCTCACCAACCTGCACTAGCTGACAGCGTGATGAGTTAAATGTCAGCACCCCTCCTTTCTTTACACATGATTGTACAATTAAGGAAACAGCCTCGGAGGACCTTATTGCCTGGAGGACGGAATGCAGCTGGCAACGTTAGCGGTAAGTCCTGCAGGAAGTCTGAGGGTCAAACTGCCCGGGTTTGGACTGTAGACTTCCAGGATAACGACACGGCAACTCGAACGGGCCTATACGTGGCGACTCTCAACTGTCAGTCACTTGTAGGAGAGGACAAATTAGAAGAATTGCAGAATGAACTCAAGAGGATTAAGTGGGACATCATAGGACTATCAGAAGTGTGGAAGAAGAATGAAGAACAGGTGGATCTACCGTCGGGGACACGTTCTACTTTAAAGGAACAGAAAATGGAAAACAGACAGGCGATTGGCTTTATAATTAATAAAGACCTGACGTAAGGATCAAAGAAATTGAAGGAATTTAAGATAGAATCGCACGGGTAGTAATAAAGATAAACAACAGATACAGTATGTAAATTATACAAGTGTACGCTCCAACAACCTCACATCCTTTGGAGGAAATCGAAGAGCTATAAGAGGAGATATAGAAGATTTTGGATAGTAGCAAATCGCATTACAAAATTGTAATGGGAGACTTTAATGGGAAAGTAAGAGCCAAGCAGAGCAGCGGCACGAAAGTGGGAAACTTTGGATTTGGCAAAAGAAACAAGAGAGGTGAGAAGTTAGTAGAATTCTCAGAAACCAACAGACTGTTCATTTCCAATACATTTTTCAAGAAACCACCCCAGAGGAAGAGGACATGGAAAGGCCCAAATGGGACCAAAAACGAAATAGACTACGTTCTATCGAATAACAGGGAAATTCTACAAGACGTGTCTGTTCTGAACAGTTTCGAGTGATCATAGGATGATGAGACGTAAGCTGAAACTAAATACTAGACTCGAGAGAAAGAACCTTATCAGAGGAAAACCGCCACTTTTAGATCTGGAAAATCTAGGGAAAAACAGACACACATTCGAGATAGAACTAAGCAACAGATTTAGCGCCTTGGAAGAGTTAGAGGATGAAGGAGACATCAATAGCAGAAAATAAATACTGATTGAGATAATAAGAGAGACAGCCAAAGAAATAGCAGGAGCCAGAAAGAAAAAAGAGAGCAAAATCTCAGAAGAAACTAAACTCTTGATGAAGAAAAGAAGGGAAATGAAAGTAGACTAAAATTGCATAAAGAGGATTGAGTACATGGAACTAAATAAAATCGTAAGGAAGAAAATAAGAGAGGATGTACGAAGATATAACGAAAATTTTGTTAGAAATACAATCGACGAGAACAAGAGCCAGAAGAAAACCAAACAGCAGCTCATGATTAGGAAAAAGCAAATAATTGCAGGTAAGAGACCAGACGGGACCGTAACACGAAATAAGGAAGAAATTATAAA
>JAGDQP010035112.1:0-19752 GCA_022664845.1 Lepisma saccharinum | reverse complement strand
AAAATAATGCGTGGTTGCATATCAGACAGGGGGCATAATTGAAAACAGTCAACAAGCGTTTGGCTTATTTATTACTTTATTAGCAATGAGAAAGACTAGGAGTATCCAGTCGGATGGTGGTGAGTACGCATCTCAGCAGCTACAGTGTAGTAAAAAAGACGTCCTCGTTGGTCAAGTGGTCAGTGCTATCAGGCGTCCGTGATGTCACAGAAGTCTTGCGTTGAAACCCGCCTGAAAAAGAATCATGTGTATGATGAAAGCGTAACAGGTGCAAAGGATGGACGGAAGAGATTGGTTAATGAAGAGGTACGTTCGGCTGGTTAGTAGAAAGAACGCGATGTAATACAACAGCCAAAGAAGGATGACATGGAAGAGAGAAAACAAACACGCCTGTGTACGAGACATCAGGTGTCAACCGATGCAAGGCAAAAAGTAGCCAGTTTTCCATACAATGTCACAAGCTTAAATAGTTCAATCTGTCTATTCTACACAAGTAAACAAAATGCGTTCAAGAGAATGATGAATCCGAGCTGACTCAGAACGTATGAACATGCAATGCAAAATGTACCTATAGTAGAATACCCGAAAAAAGGTATTTGTACATTCTAGCAATTCTGATTTGGAACTCGACTGTGGGACTTTGGATGTTTTGCGTGCTCGTTTGTACGAATGCTGTATTGTGTATTCTCCAGTGTATGAGTATTGACGCTCGTTAGCCTGTGTCACGTACCAGTGGTATTTTGGTCAAGGGGCGGATTCGAGTGCGATTGCGACACTGTCCGTTGCACGAGTGTGAACGGAGAGGGTCAGATTATAGTTGAAAATGCAGAATTTGTCATTATACGTTATTTGTATGTGATGGAGTGTCAATGACAAATCATTGTCTCGTCACCTAGCACGTAATTAAAGACTGTGGTCGCTACCCTCCTCTCCCTTAATTATGCATTAGATTATTTAATGTATCGTAGTTTATGTACTAGAATTGCTTATACCCATTCATATTTCTGTGTAGGTCCTGAAATCCGCTCCAACGCGAAGCAGACCAATTACTATTCACTCTTGGGGTCTCGTGCTTGATTGAATTGCTATACGAGTTATAAACGAGCTGTTGCGCATGTAAGGACGAGACCTACAATATGCGGCCAAGTTGGCTTCGAACGACTGCTTTCTGGAGACCCGGACGGAAGTTGAACTCGTGACCAAGACACGAAGCACGCACACTGGTCCGAGTCATTGTGATCGTTAATGCATTCCAACGCCCTTAACTTCTTTTTTTATGATATTGCCAATTGCTTTTTCCAACAACATACTAAGCTACACATTGCTACATACACTCACTACATTCTCCCATTGCTGCGGACGGAAATGGCCATAACTACAGCTACAAAGTTACTCCTGGACGTTTACGACGAAACTAGAATTCGTCATGCCCGTCAACGTATTTTTTCTTGTCTAGCATAGACAGATTGAACTATTTAAGCTTGTGACATTGTATGGAAAACTGGCTACTTTTTGCCTTGCATCGGTTGACACCTGATGTCTCGTACACAGGCGTGTTTGTTTTCTCTCTTCCATGTCATCCTTCTTTGGCTGTTGTATTACATCGCGTTCTTTCTACTAACCAGCCGAACGTACCTCTTCATTAACCAATACCCTCCGTCCATCCTTTGCATCTGTTACGCTTTCATCATACACATGATTCTTTTTCAGGCGGGCTTCAATACAAGACTTCTGTGACATCACTGACGCCTGATAGCACTGACCACTCGACCTACGAGGACGTCTTTTTTACTACACTGTAGCTGCTGAGATGCGTACTCACCACCATCCGACTGGATACTCCTAGTCTTTCTCATTGCTAATAAAGTAATAAATAAGCCAAACGCTTGTTGACTGTTTTCAATTATGCCCCCTGTCTGATATGCAACCACGAATTATTTTATAAAAATGGTCATAACATTAATTCTCGTTGAGATATCGATGTGCCGGCAATGAATGATTGTTACCTGTTGGCAAGACATCCCATGTGTGGTCGTTTCGACCCATCTTTACTTGGAAGATTTTCTGGGAATCCCTTACTTCCTTTGGGGAATCCCCTGCGCCCTGCTTGTAGCATTTTCCAATATGGATTTTTGGATAGTCCGGGTGTGACTTCCTCTAATTTACTCTCAACCGCCTACTCTCCGATTTTTCGTCTTCGCAATAATCCGCTCTGAAGTTCATTTTCCCACGCTTTCGGCAGGCTGTAGCTCCGTAACGCCTCGGAATTTCCCCCCCGTTCCCTGGACTTTTTTTCTTTATTTTTCACTGTACTATCACCTCCCGAAGTTTCTCGGTCCGTAACCTTACCACCCTGTATATGCGTGCAGTATGTGCAGCAGCTTCTGCTCCATGCTGAATGCCTACTCCAAGTTGGTGTGGAGAAAGGTGTTGAATTAGCTGATTTTTAATTCTTCCGCAAATAATTTTAGAAGAAAGTCTTCTCCATGTGTTCCCTATAGCGATGGGTCTAATGCCTCTACATTTCTTTTTCAGTGCTATAAGAGAAGCCCCGAAGAAAAATGGCCGTATTGCTATAGGCACTTCTCCTGATAAGATCATAGAAAGAAAATCACAAATAACCTTGGTAAGGCGATCTTTAGAGTCGTGAATATTATAAAGTATTAAATCTTTGAGGATTGAAGGACGCATGCTGTCTATCCCTCCAGCCGAACCAGTCGGGAATGATTTAAGGGCCTTAAGTAACTCATTGGACGTAACTTTAGTGACATCAATATTATGATCTATTAAGTTAGGAGGAGCAAATGCATAAGGGTGTGGAGGATGTTTTTCTTTTAAGGCCCTCAAAATAGTGGGGTCTGATGGAGCGAAGCTGTCTTCAGAAATTAGAAGTCTGACAGCACCATGTATGTCGCCATCAGAAAGTTTGTTATACAATTATACAGACAATATTGGTTATTCAACGTGCACATTTTTTAGAGATCGTTCACGTTGAAATTATAGATGCAACGTTTAATTATACAAACGCCTGATCATAACATTTGTTTGGTAACTTTCTGGAAAATTTGGAAAATTTCAATGCCAATTCATTGAGCACCCTGATACTATTACTGAGTACGTTGTCTGACCTAGTAGGTAAGAATGTGTTTCTGCAGTATAACAAATATATCTAGAGCGCCTCATTGAACATTTCAGTCATCTTGTAAGTTTCGATACACTGATAACATTAAGTAAGAGTGTGCGTATTGCCATCAGTGTGAAAATGATTTAGGAGTTTCTTCGATCAGGAGCGACTTAATTCCAGGTGTTATATTCGAGGAGTCGATTTCACAGCGACTCCTCGAATTCTAGAAGTAGCCGTTTCATAACAATTACGTTCAAATGCAGTAAATCAGATGGTAATTCCAAATGATGTGGAAGCATATAGCAAGTTCAGTGAGGTAATATTTGTATTAAAGGGAATATTTCTGCTAGCATTAATATTGCCCAAATAGCATGAGTAGACTGAAACGATGATTCTGCCTGTATAACTACAAACTACTTAAAACATACAGAAGTTATCTTTGTAGTATGAAAGGGGAACTCGCACATCTTGAAAAATGATGTGATTATTGGAGACGTACTTGTTTCATATTTTGTAGAACTGTTCCTCTTTAGAGCGGCATTACAATTTCACCTTTATTGACTCGGTATGCTAGTGAATCTGAGTTATAGTCCTAGAGCATAACTACGGGAGCCACTGATAACAAACCTTTTTATATTCAAATGAGAAATAGTTGAATTCATGTTTCACACTATATCGTTACCATGACAACGCTTTGGAACGTTCGCTAACGAAAATAATGAACTTCACGAGAATAACCTCTTGCGTTAACATAGTGTATTTCATAAACTTCTTTACGTGTTTCCGAACGAAATCAATCTCTGTCCGTGTGCGTGCTCGTGCGAGAGTGGAAAGGAACTCTGCTCGAGGAATATGTGCTCACAGTAAATAGCATTTGTGGGAAACACTGTAACTTGCAAATCACTGATTTTCGAAATGTTCCTTATTAACTAGAACTATATGGCTTATGAAACTCGCAAGTTCATTGCTGCAGTAACAAACGTTCGCCATTACATTCTATCCTGGGCAACATCAAGCCAGTTTTCATCACGAACACCTACTTCTCGAAGATCTCTTCTAAGATTTTCCTCTCAACGACGTCTTGGTCTTCCCAATGGTCTCCTTTCATCCGGCCTTCCAACCAGGATAGAATAATCTTCGTTTTTCCTTATCGATAAAAAAATCAAATTTATATGTCCATTGATTCAACACATTTTAACAATAAATAACAAGATTTTAGTACATTTTAACTTAAATGGTCTTTAGTTTTACATATACTTTCTAGTTACGAAAACTCTTCAGAATTATGTAATAGCTCATTATATCGTAAGATCATTAATATTTTTTTAAAAAAGTAGCTTGTTTGTTACCTCGCGGGCTCTGAACTTTTGAACTTTTGCGTTAAAAATTTCCTTTTTGTTTCCTGCTAATGTATTTTATTAACTTTATTAATTACAAGGAGCTGTTTTATCCAATCTTCTTGTAATTTGCCAATTTTTGCTCCAAGCTATCTCCTTACAAAAAAGAAAAAGTGGAAGAAGAAAACAGGTTCTCGCAGAGAAAACTTGGAACTCTTTTTAAGCAAAAAGGTGTAAAGTAGAAAAATAGGTATTTTCAAAGTTTACCTTCGCCAACTTCAAACAGCATCAACTTCACCCTCATACTACCCGCCCCACCTCCTTTTACGGCGCTTTATTATTGCTTCTGTTTTTCTTGTATATGCAAGTTCATAATATGCGTTTTTGCTGTGAAAATTGCTTGTTTACGTATTAAAACTAAAAAGAAGATTTTCCCATCATATTACGTTTACTAAGTAAAGAATATAAAAGTTAATTTTTATTTTGTCTCTAGAACAACCAATACTGGCAGTTAGTAGAGAGTAAAGCTGGCCTTACCCATGGTAGAAGGAAGACAAGGTAAGTCCGCGCGCAGCTTTCTCTTTTCTCGTGACGTCACCTTCGACACACGAGTCACTGATGTCTGCGAGGAAAGATGACTTCTCTTGTCACTTGAGCTTATCAATTTGTTCTTTTTTGGTGTTAAAAAGTTCAGGAAAACGCAGATTATTAGGTATTATACTGTTGTGTGTTTGTATGCGTTTATATATGTGTGTAAAATATGTTTTATGTACTGTGAATAGTGTAAATATTGCGTTGTACACTTCCACAAACATTCCGTCGTGCGCGGCGTATGGCTGTAAAATAAACCCAAGAAATGGAAAAAGTGTTGAAGAAACTGTTAAGTTCCGTTCATTTCCCAAACAAGATGATCTACAGAAACAATGGATAGCTGATTGCAAGAGGAAAGATAAAGTTAATCCAAAGAATGGCGAGATAAATATTTTCGTATCTTTTAATTGTATTCCATGTGCGTCGAAAAAGAAGGAACGCAAAGGAAAATAATTATTTTGATTTTCACGAAAGTTGTCATTATTTTACATGGAATCCCTTGTTTTAAAATAATAGTACATGAAAAAAATAGCATTGGTTCTTTTCAAAGACATGATAGAAGTTCTCGAATCCATCGGTTTGTGTTCAGTTAGCATCCATAATGACTTATCAAGGAACGGATTGATAGAATTGTTGCTAATATCCAAAACGAGCTGGTGAGTTTCTAAAGACGAGACCTACAGTTTTCGGTGAAGTGGGTTCCAAACCACTCCGCCTAATGGACCTCGGTGGAAACTGAACCCACACTGAAAATCTTATTTCACCCTAAAGCACACAAATACTTCACCAAAGCTGATCTTAATGTGAATCCGTTTGATCTTTATGAGAAACCTACTGACAAATTATGATTTTTTCGTGTGCTCAATGTGTTCTCTTACAAGCTTGTGTTCCATAATGCACATTCTGTACACATTTACTTCCTATTTACCGACGTTCGCATTACCTAGTGTTCGTTTTAAATCATTTTCTGCGCATTTTTCATAACCATTTCACTTGTAATTCTCATTAAGTAATCTTATGTACACCATAAGTTGACATGTTATGCACTGAATTTGTGCCCTATTTCATATTAATTCAACGACAATTTTATATAGGCCTATTCTCAAATGCCCATCCACACTTTTTTAATATTTGCACTTTTTGAGAACTTTCTACCCTGAAAATGTCACTAATAAAATTTAAAAAGTTCTTAGTTAATGCATTCATGATATTAAGGACTGTAAGTATTGATTGTTGAGTAAATATGGGCTTTTAGGTTACAAAGCATTGTTAATACGTTTGTTCAAATTGATGTAAAAAATATTAACCCGCTACATTAGTAGCTTGAGTAAGAATGACATAAAGCTGTATTTTTCATGAAAGCGCACCTCTTGTATTTATTGTCTTTATAATGTTGTTTTTATTTTCAGAATAGGGGATCCCTATTGCATGATTTGTACCTTCTTGTTTTGCTTAGTATATAACAAGTTCATATTATTATTATTTACCCGGATCCCGTGGTCCAGGTGGTAGCTTCGCGGACTTGGCAGCCGTGGAGCGGCAGTGGGGAGGTACACGGGTTTGAACCCCACGGCGGACTGAGTTTTATCCAGGGGTTTTCCTATCATACCAGGCAAATGCCGTGATTGTACCTTTAAATTAGGCCCTGGTCAACACCTTTTCAATCCCTGCACCACCCGTCCTAAGCCACAGATGTCTAAATGGCATAAATAAGTTCTATTATGATTATTACGGGGAGCAGAAATTTTATTCACTCCTAACGACCATGCGTAGCCTACTCAATATAGGTTTCATAAAAAAGTTTGTTAAAGCATGTAACATGTTAAGTGATGTACATTTAAATTTTATATCGGTTTATTTGTCTATTAAGTGATGTATATTCCTTTTCAAAACTATTGTATCCTTGATTTTCTTAATTTATATTAGAAAGATTTTCATAATTATTTAAAATATTGCGATAAAGTCCGTAGCTTTCGCGTACATTTTTTGCTGTCATTTGTTGAGTTGACGAAGAGGCCGAATGCAAAAGAATGCGAAAAAAGATTATGAATTATTCTCCAAAGAAAAGAAGGAAATTGAAGAAGGATGCTGTTCCAACTTTACTTCTTCCACATGATAAGGACAATCAAAGAGAAGAAAGGAATTTGCGGGTACAGAAGAGAGAGAGAGGTGAAATAAGATGATTTACAAACTTACGCACAGGATTAGGCCAAATGGGGAAACAACTTTAAAAAGAACGCACAACAGACAGTACCTCTACGGAGGTGAGGAAATTTGTATAATCAACAGTGACTTTTTTCAGGGAAAGTAAAAATAAAGCAGAATACACGAAAGAAATTCTAGTAATAAGATATTCGCAGTTGAGGAAACACTTCTAAACAACAACATTATTTATGCTATGAGTGTCAACTCAACTGTTTTAAACGTTGAGCTCCAAGCAGCAAGCGGACGGGTCTTTGTGTAAAAGTTGACGTCATGCGCAGTCTAGGTCGCTAGCGCGTCCGCTGATGGACTTACCTTGTCTTCCTTCTACCATGGGCCTTACCCTGACATAGATGACCCGCGATCGTGTTTGAAACGTAGCCCGAACGATCCGATCTTGACCCAAATGACTAGATTGATTACAGCCCGAAAATCGTTTTGATTCCCGTGGCTTTAATCAAGCAATATTGTCATTTGTGAGATTCCTTGAAAAGTGACGTCTCATATCTTAAACTATATATATTGTTTTCTATGTACTATATACATACAAACCGTAGTATTCATTATTCATATTATGATATACATGCATACAAGATCTTAATGAATAACACCAACAAACATTCGTAGTTTTGGAGCTACTGGCGCTCAAACTTATGGAGGTATTGTCACAAATAACGTCATACCTCGATAAATAATGCCATAAGTGATGTCGGCTTAGGAAATCACAAATAAAGTAGTACCAAATACATCCACTTGACCATCGTTTTTACGAGGGATGATTGCAACTTACAGGCGATATCTATGCTTGTCCTGTTTTCCTTTATAGCGAAATCCCTACGTTGAGAAAGCTGCCTATGCGCCACCTCAATAATCGTAAACGTTTCTCAGATGGATACATTACTTCAATGATGATTTGCGAAACCGACATCGCTTACGTCATTATCTGTAGGGATATAACGTTATTTGTGACAATACCGCTGTAACTTTGAACGCCTGTAGCTCCGATGTTTGTGATATTTCTCAAAGTAACTTTTGTCTTATTTTTCTGTAAATAACCACCTCCCGAATTATATCGACTGTAATTAGAAATTAAAAAAAAAAAATATCTTCATATCAAAGTGTTTCACCAAGTTAGGACTGATGTATAGAGTGTGAATGACTAGACGCATCGATGCTTTTAAAAGTGTGTGACGCTGAAAATACAGTAGATGATTAAATTTACAAAGAAAAACATTTGAAAGTGAAATGTTTTTATGTTGTTTTGAAGGAAGAAGGGATAAACGAGAGAGAAACAGAGATTGAAGTTAAAAATTAGTGTACATTAAAAGAGTTTCTGTTACAAACAACCTAAAAAAAACTTAAATAAAGGTTTTACTTGCTACCGCCAGAGGGTTAATCCATTACAAAAGGCTACGTTGTTTCGTTCAAATCCTTTGTCAACACGCCACGTCTCCTATGCAATAGTTTCATACGAAGCGACAAAGCGTGTGCTTAGCTTCACGTATTTTTTCTCTAGATTTGTTGTCAGATAGAGTTTCAAAAAGATAATTAAAAACGTAGAGAATGCTGGTTTACAAAGCTAGAGTGGAAATCAGCGGATACGGAGTGTACATATGACCAAAGAACGAATTTTTGAAAAGGACTACACACATCTTGGAACTCTTATGCAAAATCGTTTAGTATACGAAATAATTTTAGACATAAAATATCCTCTCTTTAGGACTCTCGTGTAAAGAATGGTGAGACATGTTCATAGATATCACTTTAGGACTCTTAAAATATTGAAAATTAAGTACGAATTAATAGGTATTAACAGATAGGCACTACTTAGTGGATGGCACATTCATCGTGGCCACTTTTATGACTATTCTATTACTTAAAGTCTAAGGTAAGGTATACAATGACAAATTTCAAGACTCCAAACGTGATGGTCATATTCCTGATCGGTAATGTATCTTATCCAGTACACATTGGTGTGTTTGGTTTCCATATGTTTTGTTCTTTCAAATAGAAAATGATATTTACAAACATATATTTTAGGTACCGACACTATACAAATATCACGTTTCATTATCTGTCAGAGCGATTTCATCAATGCATTTCCAGTACAATGCGAGATCATATAATTTCATCGGTTGAAGTTGGTAGTAGTTTCCGGAAGCATGGCGGTAGTCATTGAAACGAGATAGTATCATGGTAGGCGTATAGCGCCTTAAAGCATTAGATGAATTTGCAATTTTTGGTCTCTCTTAGAAAAGAAGATAATTCTAATGCCATTTATAAGCATAATTATGTATTTAACTATGGTGTACAAGTTAAAACTGATAGAGTCCCGGTCATTCTCCAGTGATACAAATGCCGACGCATTGGTCACTCACAGAAGTTCTGTTTTAATCTCCCAAAATGTGTGAAATGCGGAGACAACCATATCACCAACAATGCAAAACGACAAGCAGGGACGAGCCGGCGCAGGTGCATTAATTGCTAAGGCGATCACTCGGCTAATTATCGTGGTTGTAAAGTACTGCAATCCGTCATCAAGAAACGTAAAGCTGCTACTCACACCAAGATTTCTCGCACTAACATAACTGGATTTCAATCTGCTTCTGCCACTGCTTCAGCCAATCGTACTACCGGACCTGATTGTAACATTTCAGCATCTGATAAACCTAGCGACACCAGTCTGGCAAGCACTTTCAAAAACTCTTTAATTTATTTAAAGATTTTTCAAACAGCTATCTCCTCCACAGCATTAGTCAAGATCAAATCAGTCCACGTACCACTGCCAGCCTTTTAGACAAGATACCTATCATTATTGATATTCCACAGAATATCTTATCTGCCGGTAAATTCATAGGGCTGAGACAGTTGCGTCCCATTTTCAATCATGTACCTCCATTCACCACGCCAATGTTTAAAAACGATTAGAAGGTATGGACTCATGTCCGAAACTTCTACTCCTGCAAACCCGTCAAAATAACTCGGTAATTCGGTATAAGAATTTATTATTTCTACTCAAATAAAATTCAAGGGAGACATAGATACTTTTCGAAGATGTTGATGACGTTTAGAAATATGTTACATAGTGTTCGTGATATCAATTTTTTTACTACGTTGAATTCAAGAAATACATATTGTTGCAATGCACATGCTTCTGAAGTACGATATCTCTAAGTCATTTGACCTAGAAGGGTAAAAACATTTACGATCATCATCGTCATTTGCAGGCGCAGACAAAACTATACAATTCTTTCAAAGATTACCTTTAGTCTGATAAACAATTGTGTTTCCTTAGAAGGATGGCTATTGCGAAACTCGAAAGATACTAGCACTAAGAACAAATATTACCAAACTGTTATTGTTTTTCAGAGCATAACTACAGTTTAAAATTCAGATGACAGTACAGACCAGCTGCAACCTGATTTTGAATAAGAAAACATTAATTTTGGCAGTGATAACGAAAACAAACAAAACGCATGTAACTGAACAACCTTGTAAGAGAGAGAACGGCAATGAGGAACAAAAATGTACAACAGAAATTCATGAAGAATCTTCCGCAACTTCACAAAATGAAGAATTAAGAACTTGAACAACATTATTAAAGATCTACTGGAATTTTGAATAATATATAACTCTATCAGTCATCCTGGATTGAGACTGTGGAATGTGATGAGATTTCTGTACCAGTTCGACATCGAAAATCAAATATTTTTGGTTTAATTAGTAATAAATTTATTTTCCCCTCCTGTGGCTATACATTTATTATTTTACTTTTCAACAGGTCGCAGAAATGTTTACCACTTTAATTGATTCTATAGCTAAAATTCAGTTCTTGAATAATAATATTCCAGCATTCCAGTAATTCACGCCCACTTAGACTAAAGATTTTTTTATAAATCAGGTCACAGTGAAGAAACTCCTAAATTTGTAACAAATATGCTGGTGATCAGTTTCTAGAATCTATAATTAAGCTTTTTTGAAATATATTTGGCGATATTGTGACATTTACCGAAAAAAAAAAAATTGAGTGACAGTAGAACTACACTTCGAACAGAGTTTCTGGTTCAGAGAAGATCTCAGTTCAGTGAATCAATAAAATATATGTGAATAATATTGGAGTAATATTTTGGTTTCAAGGAGTTAACATCAAACGTGCTGCAAAGAATAAATAAGGTGTAAGACCTTCATAAGAAACAAAGCTGCAAAGGCATTTATTCACTATGGCCACAGGTGGCCTATAGAAAATAACTGAAAATGGAAAAGGACTTCGGATCAGCATCTTGTCTCCAATCCAATATTCTTCATCATTCCGAAGGACAAAAAGACTAGAACTGAATCACATCTAGCACAGAGCTCGAAACGGAATATTGTCAGCGATTGCAAAATAGTTTTGAAATCTACTGAAAACTTTTATTTTCAGGAATATGGCAGAAAATAATATTATTAATTATTTACCTAGTTTGTCGTTACCAGATCATATTTTCCTGTCATTTCTCAGCTTATTTTCTTGCAATCTTTCTTCATTCAACGACGTCCAAATTATCAGTGTCTTCTTTAAACTCCATTATGCTGCTTCCCTTGCAGTCTCAACGGTTCTTTTAGCTTGGTTGGTCTCTGTGCTATTCTATTACAGAAGCTCTTCTTTTTCTTTCTCGATGTGTCCTTCCCTCTCTATTTTCTCCTCACTTATCTTCTTCCTTTTTCTCCTCTACGTCTACCAGACGGTCTTTCCATGGACGAAGAGCGTGGCCTTCCCTCAACTAATAAATCTCCTTATGTACGTCAGAATTAAATTCAGGTTCTATTGAACCCTAGCAAATTTCGTTTGCGATTCACGAGCAGCGCTATTGATCACTCCCGTTTGCTACTGGAGACTGGAGAGTACTCAGAGTTTTGGTCCTGAAAGGGGGAATAGAAAAAAAGAAATAGAAGAAGAAGCACTGAGTAAAAAAAAGAAAGAGGTAAGGAAAACTACATTTTATGCTGCAGACCTTTCACCTTTGAAACAGTGTATTTTCTCGTCTTTAGTTCTCTTCTCTTCGTCTGTCTCTCTCTTTCTCTCTTACACACAGTCAGAAAGAGAAGGAAAAAGAGAGAGAATATCGTTCATGTACATACACCAGTGCACTCAATTCGATGGGTGGCTTACAGCTGGGACCCAATGCATTGACTCTTCTAAAATTTTGTTAGTAAAATTATATTTATGATATTTAGAGCACCTTAAATTTACAGGTCGTCTGAGGGATGACATTTGGAAAATGAATGGGAAAATAAGGGTCAGAGCCCCATTAAAAGTACCATCTTAGTATTCGGGTCGTGGGGTTGAGCAAAATATTGGAAAATTTCACTCAGAATAACGGACATGAACGGGATTAGACTTGTGTCACGTACCTGGTGCTTACCCAAAATCAGCAATCGTAGCTATTGGCCCACTGACCTTGGGTGGAACAACATCAAATATAACTAAATTTTCGGTTTCAACGAAATGTCAAACAGTATATTGTAAGGCATACCAAGCCTCGAACCTGGTACCAGAACAATTCATTTACATGGTCGTGTATAAACATCATATAACCACAACCAGAGGAATATTTCTTGCATGATGTGAGTTTTACACGCCAATGTCCTTACGCAAACATGATGCATAGACACTATTAAGCGGAAGCAGCAAGACATGCATAAAGCTACATAATAGTCAGTACGTAAAGCCCGTTATACAACATTTGTATGTAATCAAATAATTGTAAATATATGGTGTAGTAAAAAGTAATCCATTATTTTTGCATGACATTGAAGGGTTGACTTACCATACTTAGAATGATCCGATTTAGGTCACATATGCGCCGTTTTGTTCGATAACGTGTTGCCATTTGGAAGATAATATCATGATGCCGCTCTCATAGAAGCCCTTGTCCCTATTGGCAAAAAATTGAGACAGTCGATTTTCACAAGCCTCTCTTGAAGCGAATTTTTCACCAGCAAACGTGTTTGCCATGGACAGGAACAGATAGTAATCACTCGGTGCCAGGTCCGGACTATAAGGTGGATGCATAAGAACCTCCGAACCAAGCTCCCGGAGCTTCTGGTGAGTCACTATCGATGTGTGTGGCCTGGCGTTGTCCTGGTGGAACACAATGCCTCTCCTATTGGCCAAAGCTGGCCGCTTCTGGGCAATTGCTACCTTCAGACGGTCCAATTGTTGACAGTATAGTTCCGAGTTAAGGGTTTGGCCGTAGCGGAGCAGCTCATAGTAGATAATTCCCTGCCAATCCCACCAAACACACAGCAAAACTTTCCTGGCCGTCAATCCTGGCTTGGGCATCGTTTGCGCCGGCGCACCGCGCTTCGGCCACGACCGTTTTCGCGTGACGTTGTCGTAAGTGATTCACTTTTCATCACCAGTCACCAACCGCTTCAGAAATGGGTCGCATTTGTTGCGATTCAGCAGCGATTCGCAGATGGAAATTCGGTCCATGAGATTTTTTTGCGTTAACTCGTGTTTCACCCATACATCAAGTTTCTTTTTGTATCCAGCCTTATGCAAATGGTTCCACACGGTTTTTTGTGCTATGTTTAGCTCTTGGGCAATCGAAACAGTGCTTACATGACGGTCGGACGCGACAATGTCCATGATTTTATCGACATTTTGACAAGTGGCCTTCCAGTGCGTGGTACATCTTTGACGTTAAAATTACCGGAACGGAATCGACGAAACCAAAATTGCGCGTGATTGGCTGTTACAGTATCAGGACCATAAACACTATTCATATTTGCAGCCGCCTGGCTTGCGTTTTCGCCTTTATCGAAGAAAAATTGTAAAATAGCGAATTTTCTCTTTTCTAGTGTCCATTTTGACGCGCGCTCACACAACACTGAGTCAACTCATCACAACTATCTGAACAGTGTTTGTAGTACGCAATCTCATCGTTTGAACGCCATCTCGTTGAACCCGATCGGACTTATACAACGCAAGATACAGATCACTGAAGCTATCTATTGGCAAAATAATGGATTACTTTTTACTACACCAGATATGTTAATAGCGCAAGGACTCTTCCGGGCTGTTTAGTTGGAAAACAAGGAGCTCAAACTGCATGGGCCATCACCTTCTCCTGGAAACATGCTGACTCATGTAGTTTCCAAGCTCCTCTCTTTCCCAAGAGGGGAAAACAAAACTGACAACATAGTCAAGCACTGTGGAACATAAAGCATTCAGTTACAACGTCGAGAAGAGACACGAGTTCGATAACTACAGCACTTATAGCAGTAGACTGTATAATAGTGAACAGGCTGACTGGAGTCAGCAGCCATCGACACTTCAACAAACCAGTCTAGTGAGTCAAGAGCGCTACAAAATGTAACTTCTTTTCTAAATGAAACTTAAGCGTACGGTATGACTGGAGAAAGTTTACTGAGGTTCAATAACCTTGAGCGTAGTCGGGTTGCCATGGTGATTGTATCACTCTTCTAACATATTATGAGTTCAGGAGCATAAATTCAAAGACTTCTAACTAACCGTAATTCAATTCATCCTCTCCAGGTTATGTCTAAATCTTCATTTTTCTCTATAATTCCTCAAAAGTTGTAAGTTTCCAAATTCATACCAATTTCTTAATCATATTTTGTTCACTTCACAGCTTAGACAGCTTTCTATGCTTTTCAAGCTATTTCGTACTTTCAGAGCTCACAGAATTTTTTCTCAAGAACACTAACTTCAAAATGAATATTCGAGCTTGTAATCTCTTACAATCAAGCTCGTATCGCTTTGTTTCTTTTGAATTGTCTGAATTAAATTTCATTCTCCTGCACATTATAATCAGAAAAAGGTTAAGAGTGGTATACACTTTGGTGTTTAACAAGTTTTTCTACAAACTTATTCATGATTTCCCAAATTGTGTATTTTCTTCTTCAACACCTTCCTTGATATTATATTTCTACACTAGTGGATATGTGTGTCAAGTTGGCCTGGACAGAATTAGATCGGAGAAACTCCATATTTCAATTCAATACTACTGATTGGTCATAGAATTCAGTATTAGTCCTCAATCCGTTAATAAGTTATTATACATACATTTAAGCATTTCGTAATTTGGTAGATAACCTAAAGAAAAGAACACACTATGATTGGCGGAGATATTAAGTGACGTAAAAGTCTAATGTTATCGTCTAGTGGCTGTAACCGTTGTCTGGGTCATAATTTTACATAATTTTACAGTAACTTGTATTTGTGTATGCATAAATTTGTAAAACACAACATGAGTAAAATAGATTTGTTACATTTTCTGTATAAGAAGTAAGTTGTAGAGCCAAACCTATTCCGGGCACTTAAGAAGTTACTTCTCTTCAACCGCTAACGGAAGTCAAAGAAAGTAGTGAAACTTACATAGGAGCGTGGATAATAATCGGACGGAAATAGAAGTGCAATATTTATTGGGTTCTTTGTGTCAAGGATATTTGACGGCTTCATATCGCTTCCCCACTAGCATATACGTTGAACATACGTAGATTTACGGAAACGTTATTTTAATATTGTAAAGGTACAGAAATGTCCGCCTGTTCAACGGTTTATTTGAAGTTGAATAATGGTTGAGAAGAAACTAGTTAGTTGAAATCAAGAAGCGGACGACGAAGAAACGGGTTCAGTTGGGCAAAACAGAGCATGGGTGCTGTCTATTGGTATACACACTTATTTGCATTTTGCCCGTTACTTTCATCATGATATACAGTATTATTTTCCAAAACTAAATTATCGATACGTCTGCTGTGGGGTTCGAAGCTTAAACATTCCACACTTCTCTTTGGTAGCTCGTCGCCTTATCCACTCATCCACGGATCCACCTTCAGAAGCAATACTCTTTTACGGTATCTATAGTAACAGGCAATCTAGAACGCAGCCGCTTCAAATCTAGACGTGTAGTTTAACCATCATGTAAGAATAAAGAATACTTCCCTGATTTCTTTGTTATGTGCACTTTTCCTTCCTTAACACTTTGATCATCGCTGCACAATCAGATTTGTATTTCTCAATAAGTGTAATATGTCGCCTTAGAAAAAAGCATATAAAGTAGAATCTATGTCATAGTTGAAAACACTTCACATTAACGCCCTATTAACGAATTTAAATGTTCGTTGAAATATAGTTTAAAATTCAATCGATTTTCAACGTCCAAATGAGAACATCATAAACGTAGTTAATTTTATTCTATTCGCTTTTAAGCACAATTTTAATGTAATTAACTTGGAAAGATAATCTAGGATACAGTTCAATATAACTGTTAAAATCACGTCATATTTACATCCTATAAACGAATTCAAATTTTCGTTGGAATATACATTGAAATTCAACGTATTTTCAATATGCAAAAGAGGACACAAAATAATAGTTAATGGCATTCAATTAGCTTTTAATTACAAATTTTATTCCATTAAATTAGAAAGAATCCCATGAAACGAAATCTATACCATAACAGTTGAATCCACGTTGAACTAACATCTTTTCAAGAATAGTAAGTCTTCGTTAAAACATAATTTTAAATTAAACATACTTTTTTCAACCGATAAGAGTTAATCAACGAAATAAACAAAACAGTCAACGTTTGAACCACGTTTGTATGCTATTGGTTTTGGTACACAAAGTACTCTTGTTGAGTGATTTGAAATACATATTTTTAATATTGTTTATAGTTTCAGTTGAACTAATACACAAAATGCGAAGACATACTTGGAAATTAAGAACATAGGTACATACCAAGTTCTGAAATACCTTTTCCACACATTTCAATGGAGAAACAATAAATCAGTTATTAATATAATCCATTTTGCCTTGGAGGTTGAAAAGGTATGTCATAAAACGGAAGATCATTTGAAGCTAATGCAAATTTGTATTTTGTAAATCAGATATACAAATCGGCCAGTACAAATGAGCCAAAAGAGGTTACAAAATAAGAGCATGAATAAATCCAGTTCAATTTAGATACCAGAATAGCTTTTAGTGTGAGGTACTAGTACTAAAATAGGACGAAGGCTCTGTTTGGTGGTACAGAAAATGATATACTTCTTTTAATGAAAGTTCTTTTAAAACGTCGCAGAAAATTTGACCCCCCATGATTAGATTATTTTTATCGCTCACAATGACTGAAATTTTATTCTACTTTCATACAAACTAACCAGACAAATGACCAGAGGCCAGAAAACCTTCCCAATCTAGCAAAATTCTCTGAAAATATCGGAGCCGATTTTATAAATTCTACGATAAACAGGCTGTGTTTCATTAATGTATTACATGTCTAAAATTTACATGACTTAAATCTTTTAGTAATACGTAGCAACTATAATATAATAAACAGACAACCTTCTACAGAACCTTCATATTATGGCAGATTCCTTCTAAACATGGGACCAGATTTTATGAATGCAATGATAAAAATCCACCACATTTCGTTTATGTGACTTAAGTATATTAAATAGTTTAGTAACGCATAGAAACTATAATATAATAGATATCAACATGCACGGCAGTGCATGAGCCAAGTTCTTCACGTCAGAAAACGTCAGCACTGCCAGAAGCATGTTATACAGAAACAAGAGTTTATGGCAAAATCGACGATTTGGGGGCCCCGTAAAAAAAAAGATATTAAAGATAGGAATATGAGCTTTTGCCGTTAAGGAGATATGGTAAATGTGTGCAGATGTGCAAAATTTCATACTCGTATCTCAAACTATGTTCTAGTTGTGGACCCCTGAAATTGCACATTTTAGGCTAACTGACTCACTCACTCACTCACTCACTGACTCACTCATCATATTGTTTAGAGTGTTTGGAGTAAGCTAGAAACATGAAATTTGGTATGAAGGTAGAGGATGATAAGTAGATAAAGGAAAAATTCCGACATTTTGAAAAGGTCGCCATCTTGGATTCAAAATGGCCGCCAAACCTAAAATTTCAAAGAATACACAGCCTAAACGACTAAAGCTAGAACAGTGAAATTTGGTATGAAACTACATCATCGATAGCAAATTAAGAAAACTTTTTAAAATTTTGAAAAAGTCCCTATCTTGGATTCAAAATGGCCGCCAACCCTAAACTTTTAAAGAATACACAGCCTAAACCGCTAGAATAACGAAATTTAGTTTGACAGTACAACATTATTAGTAGATTATGAAAATATTACAAAATATCTCTAAAGACGCCATCTTGGATCCAAAATGGCGGACGTCATAAATCCATTTTCCACACTGCTTGAGCCAGAGATACGAAATTTGACATAATGATGTATTATCAAGAGTAGTTTAGGAAAACATAACAACGTTTTAAAAAAGTCACCATCTTTGATTCAAAATGGCAGCTGAAATACCATTTTTCACATCGTTCGAGATAGAGAAATGAAATTTGGTATAACAGTGTATCATCACGAGTATGTCACGAAAATATAAGAAAACGTTAAAAATGTGTCCATCTTTTATCCAAAATGCCCACCTAAGCCCCACTTTATAACGACTGAAGCTAGAGAAACGAAATTTGGTATGAAGGTGTACCATTACGAGTAGGTTAGAATAAATTCGGCTCGTTTCCCCTAGTAGGGTGCAGCGGGAGCCTGATTGCTATAAAGGAGTGCGCCCCAGCGAGGCCATCTTGGAATTCTGGGGCCAGCGCCCCAATGAGGCGAAGCGAGTATATAAATTACACAAGTGTAAAAAGCTGCGAAATACGAGCAAAAGCACCAGGGGTGCAAAATGTCCAGTCAACTCCTTCAATCTTAAAAAGTGGTGAAATGGAATATGGATGAGCCTAGTTCCTCGAGCCTAGCTCCTGCGTGTCCCACCAAGTTTTACTCTTCACAAACGTTACCACTGCCAGGAACATGTTATACAGGCAGAATGTGGAAGTTTCCCCCATTCGGACGCAGCGCTCTGGAGTATGAGGGAATATCTGCATCATGGGGCGCAGTGCCCTGCAGATTCTGGTTGTGATAAAAAGACGCAGTTCCTCCAAAGTCCTCAAGTTCGATGCGCGGCCTGCCGTTGGATTCTTGGCGCAGCGACGCGAGCGAATCGAGGGGAGTATCAACACGTACGGCAGTGCATGCAGTCGTGTTCCGCCTGTCACAAAACGTCAGCATGCTATACAGGAACAAGAGTTTATTGCCAAATCAACGATTTTGAGGTTCTGTAAGAAACAAGATGTTAAAAATTGGAATATGAAATTTCGAATTATGACGGTATATCATCACTAGTAGATTACAAAATATCTGCAAAGACATCATTTTGAATCCAAAATGGCTGACTTCATAATTCATTTTCCAGACCGTTTGAACTAGAGATACGAAATTTGGCATAAAGGTGTATTAACAAGTGTAGTTTAGGAATAATTTACGTTTTTGAAAAAGTTGTTAACTTGGATCAAAATGACCTCACAAAAACTTTTTCCACACCATTCGAGCTATGGAAACGAAATTTGGTAAGAAGGTGTACCATCACAAGTAGGTAACGGCAATGTAA
>JAGDQP010035111.1:0-19752 GCA_022664845.1 Lepisma saccharinum | reverse complement strand
AACAATTAAGCGGAGAAAACGCATTACACGTTTGAACGAAACATAAACATCAACTGTAATTTCATCACAAAAACTATAGATAACATCTAAACATTATTTACTTTTGAAACTGCATTACTATATTTATTCATTGCTTATAACGTGAAATTTGTTTAAAAGAATAACAGCACCTTTAATATCATATTTCTCTGTTACAGTGTATTATGGATTGTGTCAAACGTAAGTTTTCACAGAAGTTTAGATGTGATGTGCCATGGTTGGAGATTCCTGGATTACAGACATGTACATCATATTTTGAGATTTCTGAATTTGCTGCTTTATACTATGAATCATTTTTAACATACAGTAGTAATTGCTCCTGTAATCGTCCATGTAGAACGACTAAGTACGTTATGTCGAATTCTCATGACAGCTCTCCTACTATTGAGCCAGATAATAAACGCACTTCTCTTTGTGTACGTGTGACATCTAATATGGTGGAGTATATTGAAGAGGCTCTGACTTACGATGCATCTCACCTTCTGTCTGATGTTGGAGGATCACTTGGATTTTTATTAGGAATTTCCGTTCTTGGCTTCTTAGAGCTTGTGGTAATGTTGCTCATGGATTTGTGGAAACATACCAAATTATTTTGGGAACATTAAATGCAAAGCATTAATTAAGGACTTTATGCCTACTGTTTGCGTATTATCCATATTATATTATTGAATGTAGAAATTGTAAAGTAAATAATATTCTTAAAATATATTCTCATGTATAGTTATTAATTGCAAACTGATAATCACATGTTAAGACCCGTAAAATCTTGTCAATGCATATTCTGTAAGTATAAACCTCGAAACCATCTAAATTACACACATGATAATCAAGAAAAGAAACAAAAAGAATGTTGAATTTTATTTAATATTATGTAATGTTCTGTTTATTTCAAACGTTCATCTAAGAAGCATCCAGCTAGGGAAAAGAATAGACTTTTAATCTGACACAAATTACAACACAAATTATCCGAAGTTTTCAAATTAGACAGAAAACTCAGGCACGATGCAAATCAGAAACTTTTTCCCTCGCATAACATTAGGATGATGAACGATACAAGATTTATAAAACATAGATTTTCCAAGACCAGGAACGAACATGTGAAATTCAGGTAACAAAGTGAAATGCTTAACTAGGAAATTACTCTCCCCTTGCGTTCTTATTTGACAACAGTTATTAATTTTGGTAGATTGTCTTGTAAATTTGCCGTAGGGATGCCATGGAAAAACCAATTCAAATGGTTACAGCCTTTTTAAGGGAATAGGTTCTGTTGGAAAGGCGGTTGGAGGAATTGGATTAGTCTGAGGTTTCCGGTAAACATTTTATTCTTTATCACTGGCATTCGGTGGTTGTCTCCACTGGGTGTTATACTCAGCCTGTAGCCAGTCACAAAGAGTAGGGGGGCACGGAAAATTAAGGCAAAGGGTTGGGCTTACGAAACATACATAAAATCAAATATCTATATTGAGGCAAGCGAAGTTTAGGGGGAGCTCTGCCCCTCTGGCTGCAGCCCTAGACTTCCACCATGTGAGAGAGGATTGGGTAGTAAATCGGTCACAATCAATTAAGTAAAGTTAAATTAGGTATGTTTAAATTAATTAACGTATACACAAAAGAAGTTAACAAATTATCAAATAAAGGCACGTTAGTCAATTAGTTACAATTTTGAGACTATTTAGAAAAATGTCGTGGTTATAATATTGAGGATCGAATTTGATAGTTGGTCACAATTCACTGTAAAAGTGGAAACACGAAATGGATGAAAGTTACTCCGCTTTATGGAGAAGCAAAAGTCGAAAATTGGCGTTTTGTTGTATTTACTCTTAAATGTGGTGAACGTTCAACTTATTTTACGCTTAAAACTCGGCCATTTTCTGATCGAAGTTTTAATCACTAAACTTGCAATTTTGACGTTACGTACGTTTGTGGATGAAGTTTAAGCCTTGGTTGGATATTATATAATCCAATAACAGGAGTAAAGTTACTTGCTTGTCACTGAACGCCACACCATTTATGTTGTTTTTACACTGTGAACAGTAAACAGTTGGCTGGTGGATGGAAAACGACATGATTGCAATGGCGGAAATAGGAATTATTTGCCTATAAATCTTTACACAGTAGCAAACGTATATATCTTTTTTTTCTCAAGACATTCCTCGTAGTAAAATCTACATGTTAATCATTAAACTCCTGCGCAGTAAAATCCTAGCTATGAATATCAGTCGGAAAAACATAAATACCAGCTGCCTTCGTAGCTAAATGGCGAGAGTATCTGATCAGTGTGCTAGTGGACCCTGGATCGAAACCCGACCACCTGAACTTCTTTTCCCTTTTTTTAATTGTTCAAGGAATATTATATTTTCTTCTTTTCTACTTTCAAAAAATGTTCTGCTTCAATGAAGTACGTTGGAAAAGACATATATGCGCATTTTGAAATTTTACAGAAAGTTAAACGTTCGACCGAAAACTGGCTGAATGTAGGTTAATCCAAAAAGTGGAGGCAGCTCAGCTGCCTTCATTTTTTGGATGAACGTTATGTCTCCTAATGTTTACAGTGATTGAAAACCTTAATTGAAAAAAAATCGCAAGTCCACTTGTTACGTATTTATTTTTTTTCTATTCGTCGGTATATGTGTTCCAAGGGCTATATCCGCTTGCATAAATATTACATCCTAATCCCACCACAGTAACCCTTTTTAATACAAAATAATTTCTGCTGAGTAGGGTAACATACGAAGACCTAGGGCTGTTTTTCGTTCCTCATGAAAAGTATACTCCGGTGGACTTGGCATTTTCTCAATTCAGGTCTTCAATTTTTCATGGCTAGAAATTTGTGTAACTATTATTGGTATTGCTAATATTAGTTACAAAAGTTTTCGAAGCTTGGAAGGTTCACTAAAAGTTTTCTCCAAGTTATTTTGAACTATAATGTCTAACAAGCTCACAGCTCCTGACATTCATCGAAATTCTTCTGCAAAGTAGGTTAAAGAAAGTTAGTGACAGCATTTACGATTCTGCACATGAAGTTCCATTGAATAATATTGTTTGGGGTAACCGTTTCTTAACGAGTGAATCTAAAACTGCGACTCGCTGGGAACTACCAGAAAAAAAGTAAACACGCCTTGCAAATTTGTGAAAAACCTTAAATTTTTATTTATAGAAGCAACTTTGCTCATAACTAGATTCACTTGATGAGCGTAACAATGTATATACACAGCATTTGCAACAGAACAATACAATACGATAACTTTAAAATTGAATCGGCAGTTTGAAGAAGGCAATAAACGCCAAAAATGTGAAAATCTACTTTATGCCGGATTTGATATCTGGAAGTGATGGCGCACCTGTAAAATACATAAAGAAAGCAAAACAAACATTAGTAAAGCCTTCAAAAATAGGTGCGAAATAGAGATGGGCAAAACTAGCGTAGCAGCTATTTTTCACTGCTACATGGGATAAATTGCTATGACTGCTACAACCGATGAAAAATAGCAGTTACTGGCTGTGCTGCTATTTTTCTCCGAAGCTTGTTAATGGTAAAACAGATTGTTTCCTGTTTTCTAAACAAACAGAACTGCTGGGAGAACGGTACAAAATGGCAGAGACTTGTCTGCAGAGAGGACAACCATTTCGTGTGAACACTACGGAATTTGTAGCGTATGTTACCCGTGTACGGAATTGATATAAAGAGCTATCAGAAAGAACTGGGTGATAGTTGGCTACGTGGAATAATGGATAAGGCGTTAGAGTTGTAGTGCAGTAGTTCCGGGTTCGATACCAGTTCATCGCATAGTTTTATTTTTAAAGTGGTTTATATTTTAAATAGGTTATTTTGAAATGCTATTGTTTAATTTGTTTTATAACTTTACTAGCATTTAACGTTTCTTGTAATATTTTCCGTTTATTCTGATTCTGTAGTCCAATTCACATTTAATAAAATGGTAAAAAATGGATAAGGCATTGAACTTGGGACTCACTGGTCCCGGGTTCGGTACTCCTTCACCTAAAGTTTTATTTTTTATTTTTAAGAGAAATTCCTTTTTATTTTGTAATTTCGAAGGAAAGCTATGGTCTTGCGATTATACATTTTTCTTTCTTTGAGGCAGTGAAAACAGTATGCACATTAACAATTCCATAAAATTCACATAGTTTAGAAAAAATGAACCTGCAATTTGAAGAAGTGAACAAGCGCTATAAAATCTAAATTAGCTTTTTACCAAAAAACGCACCTAAATTTATACGCCCTTATCATAAGGTAGAAGAAAAGAACGATAGCTAGTTATAGAATGATTTATCTGGGCTTGGAAAAATTAGTCAGTTTGAAGAAGGGAACAATGCCACTAGCGTCTCAAAACAAGAAGGCCTATTTTCGAATGTCTGAGAAAACACGATTCAGTCGCGTGTGCAATAAAAGAGAATACTATACCTGACTTTACCAAACTTCTACGTTGCCTTGGTCACTAATTTTATTAAATTTCCTAATGCGTTTATAAAATAATAATAATAATAAATCACAGCCATATTCAATCCACTACTGGATGAGGCCTATCCTCGAAGGGAGGAGTTGGTCTACTGCTCCCACGCTGTCCAGACGGGTTGGGAGAGGAGAGCCGAAGCTCTCACTGTGATCGCCACTGTATTTTATGCACAGGAGCTCCCCAATTGTCCTCACGATGCTAGGTCTACACCGGGAATCGAACCCGGGACAGCTCGCGCTGAAGTCGAGCGAGCTACCGACTAGGCTACGCAGCTCAATGCATTTATATATATATATATATATATATATATATATATATGAAAAGAGAAAGTTTTTTTTTCTTCAAAAAAGACAAAGAAAATCATACTATGATTCAATCTTGGGTTCTCCGTATTAGCTTTCCGACATGCTACCAATCCACTAAATTGATGATTGGAAACTGTCTGCTTGTCAGTCTCATTTACGATGAAGGCGTAATGCGCCTGTGCGAGAATGATCCCACCTTAATAGGAGTTCCTTGTATTTGAGACACTACTACAGGGCACTTGTGACTAGCGACAGGAAGAGTGCATTGTGAAAACACGAGTTAATCGTGCGTGCAATAAAAAAAATACCGTACCTGACTTATCTAACCTCCACATGCGTTTGTTCACTAATCTTATTTAATTTTCTATTCGTTTGTACATATAAAAAATGAGAAACGTTATTTTCATTAAGAAGAAAAAAACTACACCAGGTTTCGATCCCGGGTTACTTGCATTAGCTTTCGAACATGCTATCAATACGCTAAATTGCCAACTGGATGCAGTTGTTTGGAAGTTCTATTTACTGTTAAGGAGTAATGCGCATGCGCCAGGGCAACCAGTTTGGCAACTTCCGGAGCACACTTGGAAACACTTCCGCTACGCCACAGAACTTTTGAGTAAACAGTACTTTTGCGTACCCACCGCTAACAGGGGGCTGTGCCCCCCCCGCGCCTGACGCCGCCCAGCTCCCTTCGGACGCACCCTGACTCTCCCCCCTTGCACAGAACTGGTGGGTTTATATACATCCTAGTTTTTAGTGGCATATTTTAAAATTGTAAATCACAAATTTATTAAATTTCCTTTTGTGTATTTACATAAAAAATGAAAAAACTTTAATTTTCTTTTAAACAAAATAATTAAAGACACCAGGCTTTGAATCCCGGACCTTTAGATCAGTTTTCCAACGTATTGAACACAAGACCAAACTGCAGCTGCCGGGTTGAGTGCTTCCCGCTGTTACTTATCGTTCAGGATAAGCGAGAGTGGGCTATTCCTACGGGAAGTGTTTCACTTGGCTGCCCAGCCCTGCGAGAAGAGCTAAAAAAAAACTCTTGCCTTCCTGTCGCAAGTTATACTAATTCAGAATGAAACAACTATACGCTTCCCCCTACACCCCGCTTTATACTTTCCTGATTTAATTTGCTGTTTCTTCTCCACAAGTAATTCCAAGCTCTGATAATTACATAGAATAGTTTTACAACATTTATGGTAGGAACTAAACTACCTTTGTCCATATATCTACTGCACACGTAACAGGATACATTTAAGTAGGTTAATCTAAAATAATGTTTTAAACTTCTTTTTCACAGACGGGAATACCTAACTCGCATTTAGATACGTTTTCATACACTGATATTTTTAACTGCTGTTGTTAACAGATGTTTACATATAGCAACTGTTGCTATCACTGTTACGGAATAAAAGCAGTTTTGCACATTTGTAGGGCGAAATTTCTGTCAGTGGGTAGACGAAAAAAAAATGAATTTATTACATAGGCCCCTACTTGTAACTTTCGAGTTCATTGTACATACATTTCTTGTCAATAACATTCATTTGAAGGTTTCTATTGCGTTTTACTTCATTTTCTGGTCGTTTTTTTCATTCTTACGTCTCCGCACTTCAAAATGTGCAGACGCTTTTCCATAAGTTTAAAGAAGGAAACAAATCCACCAACTTTTTTTAACTCTGCAGGAAAAAATACAATACTTGTAAACTGTCTGAGCAGTACGAACGTATCAGAAGACCGTTTTGAATATTCAGTAGCAATATTGTTTCCTTTCAATAAATAATAAACGTATTATACAGTTTATTTTTTAATTTCCCACAAAACAGCTTTTTGGATTTGTTTCCTTCTTCAAACGTACGATTCAATTATGATTTCAAGCTCTTAAGTCCCGCACCATGACCTCTATCTAAATGCGATACTGGACTGAGTGTAGCTATTGGAAATTCCATGAATATATGACGTCAGAAGGCGGAGAGGACACTTTATATCGTTTGACCACTTCCACTCTAAACTAAAATGGACCAAATTTTCAGTTCTAACTCAGATGTTTACACTTGACATCGCTGTGCAACCCGTTTTTATTTGTCTTAATTCTTGCACAATACGTAAATATCATTTGCAGTATTTTATATTGACTGCAGCGTTCGGCATACTATTATAAAAATAACTGAGGAAATAAAACTTAAACAAAAAATGGCCCACACGTAGGGTTACCAGCCATCATGCTTTTACCGGACATGTACTGTTTTAAAAAAAAACAGTTTTAGTAATGTCAGTCTGGTATTTGTCTCCTTCATGAAAAGTCCCGCATTTTAAAGATAAAACGAACAAGACATTACCACACCTAAATTTGCATTATTTGTGTTACTTACGGTAAACTTTGTGGGCACAAGCGGTAATTTGTTGCTTCTATTGACTATTAAGATGCATGGTTAGTAGTACTATCGATACATCGCACTTGACTATTTTTGTATTATTTTGGTAAACTGCGAAAAGCATAGGAAATACATAAGAACTAGCACGTGAGCAAGTAATAGTTTTGTCTTCAACCTCTCCAAAACTTCCATCACTAGATACGAAGGTACATAACAAACGTGATTCTGCCCCCCAAACCTGTTCATTTCAGCAAATTCATTGTGTACGGCATTTTTTTCAAAATATCCGGCTTTTCTCGGAGTTTCGTAGTGCATTTGACAATTTCCAGTTGGTTACTCTAGCCGCACAGCTAGAGAGTTGGTTACTCTAAGGAGCGTATAAAATTGAGTTAGAACTGAAAATTTGGTCACCATTAGATTAGACTGGAAGCGGAAAAACTCTGGCGTCTATCATTCGACAGTAACAGTCACTCTAGTATTGTTACGTAGAGCGCCAGTGTTACGCGTGAAACGTAGCATTCTCTGGTAGCATTGCTATTGAAAGTAGGATTTTTTTCATGACATACCGACTTTCCACATACAGGCTCTAATAGTACTAAACAGTGTGGGAAACTTCAAGAATTTAAATTAACAAAATCATGTTTCCGTTTTGCGGTCTGTAACGCAGTGGATCGGATCGCCAATATGATTTATTTATTTACGGCCTTTTGATAAGGACCTTAATACAACACTGGGTCGAAGTGATTAGAAAAATGTAGATATGTATTATTCCCCAAAGCATGCTGTTCTATTCTGCTCCCTGACTGGTGTCTTTTCATCTTCACTAGTTAGCAACTCTAGTTTTGTAGTTGAAAAAGAAACAAAGTAATTTACCAGTGCTCTCAACCAAAGAAACAAAACGGACGAATACACACGTACACATTTAGACAGCCACACACCCATACACAGAGAGAGAGAACGATAGACAAAGAGACAGAAAGAGAGACTGAAACTGCGAATAAATGAAAGGAGACTAGCAGACGACTCCTGCAGCCTTTGCGGAGGGTCGGAGGTCAGGCGCGCCACAAACAAGAGAGCATCTCCGGATGCAATGTAAAGTTTGTTCCATCTCCTGCATACTAAAGAATGGGAGAAAAGAATAGAAAACCTCGCGGGTTGCTTGAGCGTCGTGTCCACCTACTGCATGTAGAAATTGCTATTAGAAAAGTCACACAAACATGTAGCAAGTTTGTCTTTCAAAGCTTTGCGGGGAAATTACAACATCAAGATTGAACTGTGAACGTGTTAAGTATTTTTATTTCTCTTCCTAAAAGGATGCTATGGCTTATTTGAGCACCGAGGGGAGAATATCGTTACATATTCTATACTTTAGAGTGACTGAATTAAAAATGCATTGACTTAAGAAAAAGGCTGTTGCGCAACAAGGCAACACCGGCGAACACTCCACTATTCTTTAAATATTAAAAACCTGGGATCATTAGGATCTCTCATCAGGGATAAAAATTACGTTAGATTTAATTGACTATGAAAAAATAATGAATTAATTCATGAAATAAAAAGGGCTTAGAAGCCACAATCACAATAGGGGGAATGTTAGTATAGACGAATTTGGTTATATTCTGTTCCCGGGTGTCGACACGGGGCACTGATGAGTGACAAGATGGGCGCTATGGATAACAGTGCACGTTATAGAAATATTAAATCTGGTGAATCTGGGCAGATTTATTCTGTGAGATGTGATAGATCTTACTATGTGTTAATCACGGTTGTCTGAAACATCATAAAACCCTTTCGGACACCACCCCTTCGTATCGTATACAAGGAAAAAGAACAGAATAAAATAGAACTTAGCTAACTCGAAAAGTACCACGACTAAACAGTACGTAATTCGAGAGGAAAAAGCTCTCCGAACCTTTTGACAACAGTTTAATTGGCAGAAAATGAAACTAAGAAATTATGTTTCAACGTTGAGTAACTTTATTTTAGCCAAGAGTGAGAATATTAATTTAATAGACTTTAACGTGACTTTGACTCTAATTTATTCCCCAACTTCTTCCTTAATTATTTTGAAATAATAACTTTGGGGAACACACATAGATCTGATTTGCACATCTAAATGACATATTATAGTATTTTAGTTTCTTTAACTGCAGGATCACAAAGACGCGGTGTACAGTCTTCGCCTGTAATGATTCCGGTCTAATTTAATTCCCTACACAAGGTCGGTCACACTGGTATCTAAAAATGTTCTAGGCGCTTCCATGTCTTCTTCCTTTCGATGGGGTTCAGTTTAATCCATCAGAAACTAAGTATAAAATTTTACAAATTGATTCTGTCATAATTATCTCTAAATGCTCGGCAAAATGACACTTATTGCTTCGTCTTTCTGGATCAAGGAGAGCAAATTACTTCTACGAAGGACTCACAATGGGACGTCATTGACAAGCCTGAGCTTATTACACGACCCGCTGCTTAATTTGCTGTAGCCACTCACACACACATTCGCACAAACACTCTCTCCGAATAGGGCAACTTCAACACATAAAAATCAACATCAATTAATTTTCTGCTTCTGGGACAGATAAGTTAATAAATCAAATCTTGAGTTTACTTTCATTTACTTATGTGTGACCTCTCATGAATGCACATGAATTATCAAGCATCCGTGCGCTGCCGTCTCCTCCGTGAGACGAAATTGAAGCGAACAATTACCGGAGGAAAACTCTTGGGTTTCCATTCCACTTGCATGGGGCCAGATTTCATGTTCCCTATCCTTAATTACCAACTATGGAAACCGAAATTCCAGAGTTTCTCGAGTTTCCAAGCTGAAAGAGAAATATATCGTTAGTATCATAATAATTTATTTGTGGCTTAATAGTGACAGATAGAACGGAGAGAAACATTTGCTATGTACACTGACTCTCGCTCTCTTAAAATACAAAGATAACAAGTTCTCTTTTTCGAAACTTTGGTTCTTATCAGGTCCCCCATTGCTGCCGGAGCTCTGTAGAGAAGAAATATATAGGTCTGTCGACGGTTAGAGTGTCTTTGGGTCCAGCTGTGACTTACATATCTGTACACACACGCTCTTTAAACAATGACAGCTAACTCGTATGTGGTTCAGAAATTTAAAGAAAGTGCTCTGATTGGCTTAGAGCTTCCCCTTAATCTAGTCAGCTTGACTTTGCAATGTCTGTACACATCAATGTCTAAGAACATTTCCCTTTTTGAGCTAAACTAAGAATGAAACTTCTCTAAATGAGTACATGAGGATACAAGAAAACTAATTACATATAAAATTACAATAAAATAATCACATGATATATAAGTAGTACACAAATACACTAATTTGATACACATTGGTTAATTAGTACACAACAATTCGGATCTGGTAGGCCCTTACCTATAACTACACATAATACATCCATATATCAATTAATTAAAATAAAAATGTACATTAACATAGAAATATTTGAAATGTAGAGAGGTTGGAAACCAAGCTTGTTACGATCTTGATGGTCAACGGGAACAATGGTTAGAAATATGCTGAACAGAAGGAATGTTGAGTTTGGAATTAACAAAAAGTGTTGATGAACGTAAGTGTTGCTGAGATCTATAGTATTCAAAAGCACTGGGTGATAGGCTTCATAACGGTTGGTAATAGAGCGTGTGCATAAGTTGTAATATGGAGCAGGATATTTGACATGGCAACTTCTGCGTATAAGTCTGCAGTTGGACTTGGGATCTTAATACGATATGCGGTACGGAATGAATGACGTTCAAGAATTTTGAGTTGAATATAATACGATGAAGATACTGCGATTCAGGTTGGATGGCCGTAGATTAGGACTGATTTGAGAAGTACTTTATAAATATTAATAATGGTTGTTGGTGCAGATCCGCAAGTTGTGCCACTAATAAGGAACATACCCGAACTCACACACTCAGATTTGAATGAAACTTTCACAGTTGATAGTTTTCAGCGTGAAAAGAAATGAGGTAATCTCCTAGATTTCGCAATTGCCTCTAGAAGGAACTAGGTGATTGGAATGCTTTGTGGTTTCCTTGTAAAATTTATTAGGTGATTCAAATTTAGACCATATAAATTCTATAGACTTGACACAACATGAACTTAAATATATCAAATGTGAATGAGACTAGGTACCACATATCTGATGCATGATACTTTCTCCGGTCGTCATGTTGAGCCCACCATCTAAATTCAGCTTATTTTGTCCAAATGGCAATAGGGCCAAGTGATATATCAAATACACCTGCATTTTTTTAAATGTCACTAGTGGCCTGCTTCAGCTGTATTTCTAATCGTTCTCAAGTTATTTCGTTTTCTTATTTTTTATTTGATATATACCGAACAATCCATATAATTTCCATATTATTTCTACAGGTTAAACGGAACATCAGTGAATCCATACTCAACATAAATGAGATCAGCTATTGAATTTCTGACGAATATTGTGCTCCGTCCGCCATCTTGAGCCCTCTATCTTTGATTTTACTTATTTTCTTCAAGCAAGAATAGGGGCAAGTGACATCAAACTCATCTGAGATTTTTTCAGAAACCCTGTGGTGTAAGGAGAAGATGGCAAATGCCGTACAGGTTGCGAATGTCGTGCAGTCGTATTTCTTCAAATCGGCAAGAGATGGCAGAATAGTTCAGCCCTACTCGTATTCCGCCGTCTATGTGCAAGTTCTGTCTTTCTCGTTTGGCTGATGTAATCGAAACGGAAAAAAGCAGTAAGTGAAAATTACACATTTTCCCCAGTGTTATCTTCAAACAATTGCCCGCGACAAACTGTGAGCTTGAGATTATTATATGTAATGTACTTCATGATTACTAATGCTGTATTTACTATAGTAAAATGCATGTTATTGTGTTACATGCCACCCTTGTGGTATGATCGTTTGACCCAAACATCGAGTGGTCGCCTAATAATGTACACAGTGAAAATTAAATTTTCAAAAGACTCTAGCATCCATACGAGGTATGATCGTTCATGATTAGCCTTGCCGAAAGTTGTTGTGAAACCGCAGAAACGAAAAGTAAGACAACAGCGAACTTCAACCTCAGTGAAACGCAGGGTTTTGCATAAACACAAAACTAATAGGGCAACTTGTATAAACAAATCCACAAAGATATCAAGACAGTTATGTGCAACATAGCGACAGTCCTAGACTGTGAAGGGACGTGTTCCAAGAAAGCGAGAATATTATTGTTTGGTATGTGGTGAACAGTGAAGATTCCCCTCTGGAGTATTGGATTAAAGGGCACGTCTCCAGGAGATGGTGGTCTCGCAAAGCGTGCAGACGGTATGTCTACTTCAGGTGGACTGTAAAGGTTGGAATGTGTAGGGTGTAGGCGTAGCTACTAACACAACTTCGTGTACGGCATTACCAGCCAATATACGGGAATCCGCAACTGTACTTTCTCATACACAAATCTGATCTTCTATTCACCAAAAATAGGTTTCGTTTTCATTTGTGTAGCAAGTAATTGTTTGAACATTAAACTGGCAACCTACGAACGAACATCCATTTCCATCATTTTCCGATTGGTTTGAAATTTCCGAATTGTGTACGACATTCGCCAACTTTCCCCTAATTAGTTTTGCCGTATATTCAAGGGTTCTCAAGTTATTACAATAAATTACAAAGAATATCGTTTTTATTCCAGAGTACGGTAACAATGGGTGAAAATGGAAAAATAAGATAAGTTCGTGCCGGTGATTGTCAGATAAGATAACTCCAGATACCCTGAGAGTAGTCCTATTACACATAGTGCAGTGGTGAAACCATTCGCAAATTTAGGCAAACAAGAAGTAGGTGTAATAAACCGAAAAGAGGTGGCCCAAAATTACAACTCATGCGGAGGCAGTAACTGTGTTTTTGACCGCACTTGTTCAAAACCTACGAAAAGCACACGATGAAAATTATGAGAATGTGGCCTTAGTCAAACCTAGGTTATTCGAGCCCTCCACAAACATACATGCCCACCCACACCCCCAAAAATACAAGCTGTAAATGCTAGATGAATTGTTTGAGGATGATCCGCATGATCCGCATCCGCTGTAAATGAGCCCCTGAAGCAACTTCAGAGTAAGCAAACTCTTTCATTAAAAATTCTTTTTTGTTATGAAGTATTTTATTTATCAATGGAGAAGTCCAACGCCAATCCACATTGGTATCAACTAAGTAGAATGCAAGATAACGAAAAGTTCTGGTGTGATGTACTCGAGAAATTGGTGCTGTGTTTTGAATGACTGGTAATGGCTATCTAAGTACATTGGAAGGTTCAATACTTGCACTTACCTTAAATGAAGACGGCGATTTCATTAAACCGCTTTCACAAGACGTGCTTCCTCTCATTTCGCTGTAACTGTTTGTGAATATCTAGATCAACAAATCTGTAGATAACCACCGTCATGGAGTCATGACTCTCTCTGTTTTGTATAACTTATAAAACTGCCACCACGCGTTTCCGTTACTGACAAATATGTATTTCCGTCAATGACAGTGATTAACAAAAAAGACAAGGAAAACTAATTCTTCTTTACTTGCTCTCACCTGTTCGGCATTACTCTGTGCTGTGTCATACACTTTAAATATTGTAATGAGAATGTACCTTAATTACTTAATATGATTAGCATAAAGAAATATTTCCTTTTTAAAATATTGCTGTCTGGACAGGAGTCGAACCCAAGCCGCCAGCCTCTTGCCTACCAAGCCACTCCAGATGTGTACTTGCGAAATTATATTGAACACCGACGCGCTGTGCGTGGGAGTTACTTACTGGACGGGGGCGTAATTTTGTATTAAAAAAGGTTTTTGAGATGGGATTAGGATATATTTATGGAAGTGGATAGCCCATGGATCAAGTAGTTTCCGGTTTAACTAAGAGATGGCGCCAGCGGAAAGTACGCAGCGTATTCATTTGACACATACGTCATTTTGTTCGTCTGACATTAAACTACAAACACACACAACTTGAGTCAGCCAAACACTAGCGTCTTTGTTTTATCGTTCAGTGATCATGTCGAAGTTTGTGTCTGAAAAAGAACATTTGTGGCACGCATTGCTTTTCTTATGTAATCAAAAGAAATAGGCTGTTGAAAGTCATCGTGTGCTGTTAGAAACATATGATAAACACGCTCCATCGATTAGAACATGTGAGACATGGTTTCGACAATTTAAAGTGGTGATTTCAATGTGAAAGACAGTGCGCGCTCTGGTAGACCACAAAAGTGCGAAAACGAGCAATTGCAGGTGTTACTGGAGGATGACCCAACTCAAACGCAACAGCAATTGGCAAAAGCATTAAATGTGTCACAACAATCAATCAGAAAACGTTTACGAGCAATGGGAAAGATCAATAAACTGGGTAAATGGGTCCCACACGATTTGAATGAACGTCAAATGGAAAATCGCAAAGTCACTTGTGAAATGCTGCTTCAACGCCACGAAAGAAAATTCTTTTTGAACCGAATTGTGACGGGTGACGAAAAATAGATTTATTTTGAAAACCCGAAGCGGAAAAAATCGTGGCTTTCACCTGGCGAAGCCGGTCCTTCAACACCAAGGTCAAATCGCTTCGGCAAGAAGACCATGCTTTGTGTCTGGTGGGACCAGAGCGGTATTGTGTATTATGAACTCTTGAAGCCCGGCGAAACCGTTAATGCACAACGCTATCGCCAGCAAATGATTAATTTAAATCACGCATTGATCGAAAGACGACCGGAATGGGCCCGAAGACATGGCAAAGTGATTGTGTTACACGACAATGCGCCGTCTCACACAGCAAAACCAGTGAAAGACACCTTGAAATATCTGGGATGGAACATCCTTCCGTACCCGCCGTACTCCCCAGACCTGGCACCATCTGACTATCACCTCTTTGCATCAATGGGGCACGCGCTCGCAGAGCAGCAGTTCAGCAATTTCGAAGACGTTGGAAAATGGCTCGACGAATGGTTTGCCGCAAAAGACAAGCAGTTTTTGTTTTCTGGCATGGTATGCATCAATTACCTGAAAGATGGGCGAAATGTATAGAAGCCGATGGCCAATATTTTGAATAAAACGAAATTAATTTCCCATGAAAATTACTTTTTTTCTTTACCACAAAAACCGGCAAAAACTTATGCATACACCTGGTAGATACCGACGAACAGAAAATGCAAATACGAAAAAGCAGACTTGGAATGTTTGAAATTAAGGTCTTCAATTATAAACGACATTTTAAAAATAACTTTAATAAGTTGAGACTGGTTAACCATACGGTAAAACAAATTTCATCAGTGAGCTCCTAAAAAAATTGCAGATGAATTTGATATGTCACTTGCCCCTATTCTTACTTGAAGTAAATAAGTAAAATCCAAGATGGCGGATTCAACATGGCGGACAGAGCTTGTAACATGCGTCAGAAATGCAATAGCTGATATTATTTACATCGAGTATTGATAATTTTTAGAAAGTGTGTGAAAATTATATGGATAGTTCAATATATACCATATATAGAATGGAACACGAAATAACTTGAGAACAGTTAGGAATACAGTAAAATCAATGACAACAGTGACATTTTTGGAAAATTGCCAGTGTATATTTGATATGTCACTATTGCAACTTGAACAAAATAAGTTGAATTCAAGATGGCGGAGGGAGAAAGTAGCATGAATCAAAGAATTGGTACTTTATCTCATTTACATTTAATAATTTTACATTAATGTTACGTCAAATCTGTAGAAGTTATATGGTCCACATTTGGATCGCCCAATACATTTTACAAGTCAATCGCAAATCTTTCCAATCACATATTTCTTTCTTGAGAGAATTGCGAAACGTAGGAGCTCACCCTATTTCTTTTCACGTTGAAAACTATCAACTGGGAAAGTTTAATTCATATCTGAGCTTGTGACTTTGGGCATGTTTCTTGCAAGTTTTTTAGGAGTCTTAACGGGCTCTATAAATAAGCTGTCATTTGTTTAAATGAGGCTTCCAAGTTAGGTCATAATCAAATGTAATGCCAAGATATTTTACTGTATGGGTAGGTTTTATTCTTGCCTGCTGTGAAGTTTTGATGAATTGAGTTGTATGCGGGCACGTTGACTAGCATTGACTTGCTTGACTTGCATTTTCCATCTAGAACACCAGTTGATTAATGAATTTATTGCTTCCTACATATATCGATTTATTTGATGAATGGTTTAGGTTGTAGCTAAAAGCGTGGTAGTGCCTGTATATTGGTAACGTTACGTATTATTTGGTAGTGTTGGAAAATATGTGCAGTATAGAGAAAAAGGAGGAGAGTGCTGACCTTTGAGAGAATGAAGATGGAAAAAAAGCTGGTATGATTCATAGTGATGTAAGCGAGACGTTCAGTTAGAAAGTTTTATATGAATCTGATATACTATGCTATTAGTAAGTAAAACTGAAGGTATTTCCAAATGAGTATGTGATTACAAACTTTATCGAAGCGTCTTTCTAAGTAGATCTGTGAAAGATATTATGGTTTGCAGTTGTTGAAATGATTTTTGATATGAGCGTAGAAGCGTAGCACTTGGTCCTGGATACAGTAGCGGGTCGGAAGCTTCCTTGGTGGATGTGTAGCAGCTTTCGGTCCTGAAGGTGAATATTTAGTCGCTTTACTAGGATACAATCCACGGTTTTTCTTAGGTTTATTCTTAGTCGGATGGGTTGATATTATCTTACTGAGGTCGGTGGTTTGTCAGGTGTCAGGAACATGGGCGGTTTAGTTACCACTGTGATGGTATTTTTCCTGTAGGTAAGATGAAGGTCTATATTGCTGCCTGCAGTGGTAGTAATCGATAAGATCCTCCTTATAAATGTCCGTGAGTGATATCTTCCTATCCTGATACAATATGTTTCTTCCGAGTGCTGATGGTTGCTAAAGTATATTTGTTCCCTTTTTGATATAAACTTAATATAGAACAAAAGGTTTGTTTACGAAGATGAATATTTAAACGTACTTTATTATGTACTATCTATCAAGAAACTAAATTCGCTTGTTGAAGTCGCTGGAATAGAATTTTCCAACTATGAATTTTTTTCACTATATTTACTATAATGTAGTGGTTAGCGAGTTAGCGTTCTACGTAGAAGGTTCCGAGTTCGAATCCCCGCATTTCTCTTTACTTTCTTTTTTAAGTGAATAATACTTTAACACAGTGTTTCCCAACATTTTGCAGGCTGCGGACCCCTTGATTTATTACTGGTTTCTTTGCGGACCCTTGCTTCTCCAGCCAAAGAAAACATTACACATAAAGTATCAATAGATCTATAGCTTTAAAAAAGACGTACAATTTCAATACATGAAAGTACAATTGAGTACATTTTACCAGCAATACTGCAATTCGCGAATTAATAGCAATAATAATAAAAAGTATTGAGTTTGTTTGCCTACTATTCTTCAATGTAATGGCTGACATTGTTTTGCGTCCGTCAACTTTTTATATCTGGCTTCAAAGCAGATACTTTCAGTGCAGATCTGGTTCGATATCAAGTCTCTTTTAGTACTTATTTTTCATACAAACAAATACAAGTAATGTTGACTCGCACAAGTAGTCGCGAAAGAGATCAGATGTGACAATCTCTTTCTCGAAATATCACTATACAAAGACCGCGGATAAAACCAAAAGTCTACCATTACTAGGAAACACAAACTGGGAAACAACAACTTCAAGGAGGAATAGCAGGAAAACTCAATAAGCTGGTCTTCTTCATTTAGTGACAGCTAATTTTCATTGTTTAGAAAAGGGCTTTTTCGTTTAATTGTTTTTCTCTTAGGAATCGAAAGGTAAGCACTCAGTTGGGAACCCAAATAAAGCAAATGCTCCTTCATGCTCCCAGATTTCTATTCGGAAGTTTTGTTTCACTTGCCGACAGAAATTCGTTGAGCGTTGGAATGGAATCGCATTCCTTACTGTCGATTCGGGGGCACAAATTGTAGCATTTTTTTTTCTTTTTTCGCTAAAAATACAGTGACACTGGAACCTTGAATTTAACATATTCAGAAATGAGAAAATATCTGACGAATAAGGAATTGTCGAAAACCAAGAAAAATCACTTAAGTGGTGCTTTAGTTTTGGTTGCAATTTCGAATCAACCCGAAAAATCTCTCCTTATCACGTAGCTCAAATATGCGAGTCTGGACTCTTCCACGAGATAGTCAGCGTACCTCAAAATGTAATGTTCATGATCTCTTCCCGTTTTGTTACACAATGCAGTGAAAATTTTGGAGTGAAGAGGAAGGTTCTGGCGATAATTAAGGGGACTCCAGGTGGTGGTGAGGTTAAAGGTCTTCATGTTTCTGTCGTCAAGTGCACTTCCCTTCATTTTACTTCTCTCAAGCTTCAACAAAAGAGTTTGGACGAATCGACACTCCACGACAAAACCGATAAAAATATCGAAAAACAGTTACCAGAAATTCAGACTATTTCCTTGGTTTCATTTATGAGACACACCCTACACAGGGTTTATAAACCAAGAAATCTTTGGAGAAAGACAGTATCTAAAATAAGAAGGCCACATCCAAGAGCTGTTAGCGGCTATATTAGCTGTTCTATTTCCTTTTAGTTCAACTGTCCAGTGAAAATTCAACTTGAGGATAAATGATCATATGAAACGTAGAGGAAAAGAAGGGGGAATATGCACCCTTTTCTTAAAAAAAATGAATTTGTACTCGTAACAAGTACTACACAATGGCTGAAGTGAATAAAAAGAACCAAATACTCGAAAATGTTTAGTCGCGAGTAAAGTATTCTCTCGCCTATCAGGTGAATAAAAGTTTGTTTTTACTCAAAAGTATTTTCTTGTATCAATTGAGTATTTTCTTGTATCAGTTACTTACAACTTATTTTTGTTCACTCTCATTTAAGTAATTGCTTCAAAGTTCTGAGCATTTACTTACCACAGAAGCATTTACTTTCAAATCGCAAGTATTTACTCCTGATAGAAAGTATACTATCTTTTTTCACTTAGTTCCAAGTATTTACTTAAAGATAGACATTTACTCGTTTTTATTCACTTCACCCAATGACAGCTTCGATCCAAAAGTTCAAAAAACACCAAGTTTTGGCGGCTTTAATAATATGAAATACATTGGAAGTAAATGGGATAGTTGCACTTTAAAATGCGTTCGTGCATATCCCCCTTATTTCCCTTTACGCTCCACATCAGTCGCTTCAAAATGTTATTGTTCGTTCATTTTGTTTATTGTATTGGTTTTGGTTTGTTTAGATTGGTTTTAACTTGACTTTCGTAGTAAATACTATCGTGTTTTAAAATTATTTATAAAAGGAAATTGTATCGTTACATGAAAAAGTATTGCGGACCCCTTACATGCTTGTCACGCATCCCTGGGGGTCCGCGGACCCCAGGTTGGGAAATACTGCTTTAACACATTTAGAAAATCACCTTTGTTCTTCATCCGTAACTAAACATTATATTTGTAATTGCAGTGAAATATATTTTAGTTTGTAAATTAACATCTTTAAACTCGATAGTGTTATTCATAATGTT
>JAGDQP010035110.1:8759-19752 GCA_022664845.1 Lepisma saccharinum | reverse complement strand
CTTAACGGCACTGGAAATAAGGCATGAAGTAAATCACAATTTAGATCACCAAGTTTCTTAGTTGGTCTGCAAACGGGACTCAACTTTTCGAACAAAAACAGTAGAGAAAAGCCAAGACCTCCGGCTTAGGGTTAACGTGTTACCGGCTTCTGTAAAGATGCTACGTGACGTCACAGATCTTTTAAACATACATTCATATCTACATGTATACAGTTGCCGTACAGCAATATTCCCCTGTTCGTAAAGGAGTAAGTTGAGCTTTGTATCTGCATATTTTCTGTCTAAAACGGTTTGCGAAGAATATAAATTTATTCGAAAGTTATTTTAACGGCTTCTAGAAACTAGCTACTTTTCTACATGACTTGTGCGTACTCTGAACTGTATTGCACCTGGGATTTCTGAGTGCAAAGCCACCATGAGTCGTCTACTTGACAGAGCTGAAACTGGTCACCTGGTCAATAGAGCCACTTTTTTGGACTGAGTCTCCTGAACAATGGTTTGGACCCTGTCTGACCCGGCGACCCGATTTTGGCCCAGTGACCTGGAGGGTTAAGCAGATATTTCATTCTTTCATTAATTTATATACTGTTGCTTTTGAATAGTCTTTCTACCTGCAGGGGTGTTACTCCCCAGAATAATAATAATAAAAAAAACGACGCCGAAAATTTCCTAATGATTGTAATAACATATTAAAAGAGTCTCATTATCCCAGAAAGAACAAAGGTGCCACCAGGGTGTGCAAAAACCCCCTCGAAATGTTATTCTAAACTAATTTTGTTTTGGAAGTATTAAATAGGATAAAAGCATTAAAATCTTTTAAAACACTCAAATATGAAGTTAACTTCTCAAGGAATCTAACATTATAATAAGGATTGATTCTAACCACAGAAACAACACCCGTCACTGTGTCAACATATAGCCACCGGGTCAGTTGGGTGAAGATTTGATCATGGAGTCACCGAGTTAACTCAGTCTGGTGATTTCGGTCAGGAGCGGGTCCCGATTTATTCGGGTTAATACCAGGTCAATTGGGTTTCTCGAGTCAAGTTTCGGATCGGTTCTCCGGGTTACTTTCAGCTCTGCTACTCGATGTTGTGACCACTTGCTACCACGAGGTTATTTTATCATCATGGTGCCTCATAGCAATAAACAGATCGCAGGTTTTCCTTTCCGAAAATTTTAAGTATTGTTCGGCAGTCCCTTTGAAAATACAGAGACGCCACCAGCCAGACAACTTCATAGCTAGATGCTTCGACACTTTGAACGGAGGAGTCGCGGTGCTGTTGGGGTAGTGTGATAACTTATGATTCCAGGAGACATAGGTTCGATACGGAGGACTTGGCTCCGAAGATTTCCAATAAGGTAAGAGGGAGTAGTTAATTCCTCCCCCAGATTCTTCTTCTTCTACGTCCATCCCAAACCTAAATGTGTACGGTATTTACCAGAATTATTACGCTTCTGATCAGTAGGGGGGAAGCACGTAAATTCGAATGCTGTGCCTATTATTCTGAGACTCTCCAGGATTTTCTTCAGTTTCATCAGACAACTGCGGTATCGTACGTAATTGAAGCTTCTAGTTATGTCTCCCCGTGGAAACGTGTACACCATAGGACGCAATCCTTCAAACGTGTGACAGTCTGAGGCCAAAAACTACATTTTCTGTCTGTAAAAGAGGGATTGGGAGAATGACTTATACTTTGTAACATATAATTAGATGGGAAAGGTCCTTGGTTCAATCCCAGGGGTCGTCCATTCTGACTGAGATTTTCCAGGGGTTTCCTTACTTACACCAGGCAAATGCCAGGATGATTCCTTCAATTTAGGCTCTGGTCGAAACTTCCCGCATCCTTTCCTATTCCAGTCTGAGCCTTAGATGTCTAAAAGCTATGAATTAAATTCAAAAATCAAATTAGAGGACAGAAACAACTATACGTCCTGAACTGATTCAATGTTTGAAAAAAAAAAATTAAATACTACGAATGGAAACTATATGTATGTGTTTATTCTTCTGTGATTGTGTGTGAGAACATTGTGCTTTCGTCATATATCATGTGTCAGCAATAGGCACGAGGTGGGCGACTTAGAATTGTTTTCGTTTCGTCTAGTCAACCGGTTTGTATTGTAAGAATCTCGTAATCATCAAGCTTCTGTTTTATACTCATTCCTAACATGTTTGTATGACGTCTTCAAGATTGATTGAAGTTCAAGATTGACTAATTGACTATAGTTCGCTTTCCAAGCGCTCTTGCTTCATCAGATCGTAGAAATTGGTAGAAATAAAAAGGTGGAAGTTAGCAGAGATTAGTTGACGAAACAGTCATAGCACGTGAAGGGACTTCATCACTTCGAAACGACAGCAGAAGTGCATCGAAACAAAATTCAAAATTTTCAAGTTTAACAAGCTTCAAGTTTCGAAACTTGAATTAGGTTAGTTATTACAATGTTGTTACCAACGACAATGTTGTTAGGACAAGTCACTTATGTTGTTCCAACAACTTTATTTCATGCTTGTTTATTAAGTTCAACACAATATCAAGTTTTACCAGGTGAAAGCAAGTGACTGACAACCTTGTTGGAAGCTGGCATGCTGTCTGAGTGACGAAAGATAATGGTTTGCCAACTGTCGTTGCAGGTAATTCAGCATGGCACTAACCCTTTATGAATAGATCGAGATTGTGCTGATGGGTGGTACTCGGAGTACCAGGGTATTTGAATGCCGAATCACCCGCAGGACGAAAATCAATAGCCATTACAGGCACAAACCTGCCAGTGCACGGCCAGCACTATATACTCCCTCTGATATGTAGGCCACTAGACCACGGCCAAAAATGAAATATACCACTCATACAGCAAAGGTTTTTGCTAATAAGAAAACTATCTTTCAAAAGAAAAATAGAAAGAACCGACCACCAATTTCACACATTTTTTAAAAGAAACAAGGGAAGTAAAGAAAACAAACAACAAATGTTATCATATAACATTTATGCACACACAGGTATGCATACTCTTACATGCACATGAGATAATTTGTTTCTGGCGTGTGTACTCACTTGTCATATAGATATAATGAAAAACACAATCACACACACACACCTTATTTGAACGAGTAAGAGGAAATCATCCTAAAGAAGGCCTTGAGCGGGCATAGTGGTTAGTGCACTCTCCTCTTATATACATGGCCACAGGTTCAATCCCAGCCCGGTCTGGTTCCTGAAAAGGAGGCTGGATATAGACCCAAACTGGAACAAACCAAAAACTTCCCGAACACGTTTTACATACCCGACTAGAAACAATGTGAGACCTCGGGATAGCCAAGAGGTTAGCACGCTCACACTTTATACAGGAGGTTACGGGTTCGATTCCCGCCAGACCCACTGAAAGACTGGTTTAGAATATGCCTTACCAAAAAGCTGTAGGCTCCATCCTTAGAAACTCACACACCCACCCAGAACATTAATAGCAATTGAACTTATCAAACAAGGTGCAAACTGCATATTTAAACATAAAAACAACACAATACTGATTAAAATACATACTAATAACACAATAATTCTTAAGCACAACGACCGAACAGTCTTAACTAACATAAAAACCACCCTTAACCAAACCAACCTGTGAACACGGCACAGTTGGGTCCTGAACCAAGTACCAACGTGTTAAACATACAAAAAAATAATTCCGCAAACTTAAGAACCCCAGCAGTGGTAAAGAGTTTTTTAAATAAAAAGATGCCTCACAAATTGGATGAAAAGCGGGCATGTATACTAAGGATGCCCTACCGTAAAAATAAGAACCCAAACTGTATCCACGGACTGTGATGGCTCCGAGGTACTGGGCTTCAAACTCCCGTGCATGAATTATATCTGCAATGTAATGCTATTTTGGTGCGTGTGTGTGTTTTGCTTGAAACTTGCGTTTTAAAACTGAAGCCGAAAGGTGATGCATATATATTTTATGGAGTGTTTCTTTTGGAACTTGCGTTTTAAAACTTTTATTTAAAATATGATGTTATGTATAATTATATTGATCTGGAAACTCTTTAAAAAAAGAGAGAGAAAGAGAATAAAAAACTTCAGTTGAAATGTGATGTGTATATTTGGAGTATTTCGCATGATCGAACTTCACTACTTTTTTAACTCGCTTCCTCCCACTTATCTGTATCTCATCTGGGAATTCAACGCAGCCTACGTTATAACCTCAACACATGGATTCTTCGGTATAAATAAGGTAAGTGTTTTTCATTTCAAATAAATATAAACTTTAAAAATGTTGTTTTTCCGTAAACATTTGCCTCATTAATTTGTTCCGTGGTCATCCTTCGGCATACAGACGACTACTCAGTCGGCAAGCTTCGGTAATTTTCGCGAAGTGTGCCCTAGTTCACGTCGCTGGTTAACGTCAAGTAGAGAACAGCCGTCAGACATGACTTTCCTACGGGTTTTAGGACAGGGATTAGACTAGTATATACTTTTGGTATGTTATTAAGCACGTCTTTCTGCATAGAATAACGAAAACATAATTTTTATTGGAATCGTTTGAGATTAAGAGTATTTTCTTATTAGATTCCGTGGACTTATTATTGTTGATTTATTGTTCTGCGCCTGCCGTAGTGTAAACTCAAAAGCAACTGAGAAAATATAGTTTGTGTGGGAAGGACTATTTGGTCTACACTTCTGACCTGATTCCAACCCTTTCAAAAAGTGGAAGCGAGATATTATTGGTAGAAGGTTTTACCCTCAGATAGCACGCCGAAATAGAACATATACACATGCCATTACGCAAACTTAAGTGCAAACGTTTATTTCCTCCTTACAGTTTTCCTCTAAACGTTGATAAATTAAGTATCAGCAATAAAGTTAAGTGACGAATAGCTCCTGTAATTCAGTCTTGTAGCATTATTGGAATTTGTATGGAATTTAATTATAGTATTTAATTGTAAACAACTATTGCATTCGGTGACATCTGACGCGTAAAAATGGATATTGTGTATTATTTTAAATTGTGAACAAACTACCCACACACATTTTCTCCCAATTTTCGTGTATTTTAACACGTTTTTTTTTAATTAGTTCGTTTTCTTGTCTGTCTGTTCGGTACAAATATTGCAATTGATTTTAAACTCACTTCCCATCATTCCATTTCTTTGAAATTTTGTAAACTTGCTTGCTTCCGAAGACAATACAATATTAAATCATGAGATTTACGAAAGGATAATCCAGTTAACTGTAATTAATTAATTAATAAAATAACTTGCTTTCTTGTCTGTCTGTTCGGTACAATTTTGCAATCGATTTTAAACTAATTTCCCGATAAGCTAGAGACCTGAAACTTTAAACATAGTCAGAACTGGATGACAATGCAATATTAACTTATGACATTCTGAAAAAGTCGTCATCTTGGATTTCCAAAAATGGCCGCCGAAACCATTGTTGTATAGAACACAGAGTCTAAACGGCTAGAGGAATAGAAACAAAATTTGGTGTAAAGGTACACTATCACTAACTGGTTACGAAAATATTACCAAACGTTTTCAAACACGCCATCTTGGATACAAAAATGGTGGACACAGATAATGCATTTTTCACACCTTTTGAGCTAGAGAAATGAAATTTGGTATGAAGGTACTATATTTCAAGAAAGTAAATCCCACTTGCTGGAGGCGCTGGAATAGAATTTTCCAACTATGAAAAATTTTGCAATGCACAGGCACACGTGTATTGCACATGGACACTTTCAACTGCTTGTACTCAGATTCTTTGATAGATGTGTTTTGTTTGTGTATTCCAGAATACTTCTCATACATAGCAGACATAGTAATAAAAGATAAAATAGAGAAAACACAATCCTATTCGATAATAATAAAACAGAAACATACTCAGTACGCAAATATTAACGGGTAAGTGAAATTAGAAAACATTTTGACTACGTTTACCATAGTGTAGTGGTTAGGGAGTTTACGCAAAAGTTTATAGTTCAAATCCCCGCATTTCTCTTTACTTTTTTTTAAGCGAACACATTTAGAAAATCACATTTGTTCTTCGGCCATAACTAACCATTATATTTGCAATTGCAGTGAAATATATTTTCAGTTTGTAAATTAACAGCATTAAACTCGATAATGTTATTCATAATGTTTCGAAGTCTTTAGGAAAATTCAAATTGGTTTTAGTGACTTCTATTTTACGGTCAATCATGTATTACTTTTTTATTTATCAAACATCAATTTAAGGCAGCAGAAAAAACAACGGTAATACATAGTAACCCAGTCTAACCCGTAAGCTGAATAAAATGCAAACGCATTTTGCAACGAGGAGAAGAAGCACACAACTCGTTCTTTCCCTCGCGTCTCCAAAATCAATTTTGACAATTTGTTACTAGATGGCTCTGTCTTTAGCATAGATTTTCACTCGTCCGAACTACAAAAGCAATCTAGGTTCGAATTTTTCGAATGGAGAGTAGCTTCGAATCATCAATTTTGTATTTCGTTACTGTGTCATTCCTTTTCGCGTTATAATGTTGAATGGTATTGCATATTAATTTTTATTTTGTGTATTTTATTTTCGTTTCCTTTGCTAGAGTTAAAATTCAGCAATTTGCTTGCCTGCCAATTGACAATATATGAAACAGGATACTCTCACGTGTTCAACATATTTCTCAAGTTTTCAACAAATCTTGCGTATTAAGCCCGTGAATCAGTTGCGGGACTACCTGTTAAGAGCAGCAAGCGGACATTTCAGGGGGGATTGGGCGTAAACTACGGAATTGCTTTACTAAGAAGATACTCTTAAACACAACATGCACATCATTTATAATAGAACATATTTTATTAGAGATGGACGACGCTAAAGGAAGGTAGTAAGAAATATTTATTTCGGCAATGCAAACATGAAGGAAAGATATCATGTAATGAAGACTTAACAGGAAATATTTGTAGGATGATTTTTTCTAATTTTGATATATTTATTCTTAATTTCAAAACAAATTGTTTGAAAGTTTATAGTTTTAGGTCCCCATAAGCTTTACATAATTCAAATTTCATTTAAGAACGCGCCGAGAACAACGACAGTTTTCCGTCGTTGCTTGAAGGTTTTAACATCGAGGGTTAATTTACTACAGCAACGACGGGACGGAACAGCAAAAAACCTTGGGTAAACAGAATTTTTGAGTAAACAGTACTTTTTTGTATGCCCACCGCTAACAAGGGGCTGCGCCCCCCCCCCCCCACCTAACGCCGCCCAGCTCCCTTCGGACGCACCCTTCCTCCCTGGTGGGTTTATGTACATCTTAGTTTTTAGTGACGTCTTTTAAAATTGTAAATCACAACTTCTATTAAATTTCCTTTTATGTATTTACATAAGAAACGAAAAAAAAATAATTTTCTTTAAAAAAAATACGCAAAAAGCCGACGCCAAGCCTTGAACCCGGAACCTTTGGATCTACTTCCTGACGCCTTGTCCGCAAGACCAAACTGCACCTTCCGGGCTGAGTGTTTGTCGCTGTTACTTGAGTTCAAGCTACGCGAGAGTGGAGATTTCCGTCGTTGCTCTAGTAAATTAACCCTCGATGTTAAAAACTTCCGTCGTTACTCTAGACACAACCTTTATTTTAGTCCTTCAGCCAATTTTGGCTCAAGCTACATGTAATATATAAGAGCATTACAAATACAGCGCTTGCCTGAGAAATTTGCTCAGAATTCTGATTGAGCCTTAGCATACAAAGGTTAGCTTTTTCAAATACAAACTTAAATTAAAAAAAATAAAAAAAACTGAAAGAATATTGCAAGTGTTAGAACTAAATAAATTTGGAACACTAACATTTGCATTTTAGCTTCCTAATAACAATCCAGAAAATGAGTTAGAAACTGATGTTAAATTTCAGCAAGAAATCTTTTGTATAACTTGAGCGATGGCAAACAAATTACAAGTAAACGAACAGACAAAACTCCTTATGCACTGTTCATTTACCCTTTGTGTTTGTTCCATGTATATAGAAGTCACATTATTGAATGACATTGTTATAAATGAATTCATGAAAGTCAAGTATTTTTAATATTGCGTACTAAACACACAATTGTTTAGAGTCAACGATTCCGCCATAATTTCAATTTTGGGTAGGGGTGTAAAGTAAAAATTAAGAGAGTGTAAGTGGAGATTTGCACGGTTTCTACTGATTTTTGGGCGAGAATTTGGGAGGTGACACTTCCACGGCAAGAGTAGTCTGGTGGAATCAGTGTTCGGAGTCCACGTTAAACTGTAGGTTCCGTCCTTATGACGTCCTCTCTATCCGATTGAAGACAATGACAACCGCCATCGGTTTACCCTGCCCAAGGACTTTCGGGTCAGCACCTGCCCTCGGGCAGAACACACAGAATTATATTTATTGTAAATTCGCCGTTTTTTCCTCTTGCTTTACTCACAGATTATATATATAATTCACAGCCACATTGAATTCACTACTGGATGAGGCCTCTCCCGTAGGAAAGAGTTTGTCTGCTGCTCCCGCGCTGACCAGACATGTTGGGAGAGGAGAACCGAAGCTCTCAACTGTAATCGTCACTGTCTTTTATTCAGGGCACTCCCCAATTGCATCACGATGCTGGATGAGCACCGTTGCAGCCCCTCTTGCTTTTAAATAAAGATCACTTGGCAGACCCGGGAATCGAACCCGGAACCTCACGATCAGCAGTCGGAGTGTGTGTATGTGAGTATGGACAAATAACTGTGAGAAAGAATTTTAAAGTATACTTTCTTTTTAAAACTGCAGTCCAGTGATCGATTTATGCAATTTATAAAGAGGGGAAAGGATATTTCAAACACATTAGAATACCTTATTTGGCACCTTTGGCTAGGGGCAAATTTCGAAACGCAATTTAAGGATGTTATTTCCAGAGAGGGGGAAATCCCAACCATTCGCCCTACAAATCGAACACTAAATTGCACTATAATATAAAAAACAGGATAATTTTATAGCACCTAAGGTCTAGAGTGCTCTGATAAAAAACTTTGGTAAACTTTATTTTTATTTGGGCCAGTCTAGTAACGTTGGACTGCGACCCATCACGATTCGCCTTTATGCTATTAAAATCCACACCATGCCGGGACTCGATCCCAGGACCTTCGAGCCGATGGCCTACCGCCGCAGACCGCTCGGCCACCCGACCAGCTCTAGGTAGCTTTGAATTCAGCTATAATGAAGGACGTGACTCTAAAGAAACATCGTATTCGCCTTTAACATGATATTAACGATATTTATACAAAGTGAGTCATGAATTTGGGATTACGTCTGTAGAATTTTACACCATATCAGAGCCATTTTACATTTTATAAATCGACTTAAGATTGTATACATCCTTGATAACTGAATAATTTTCTGGAAGTTTTGTATGGTTTTGAAAAGCAAGTTTACTTGATTCTTTAAATTTATTTTATTTTAAAAGCCTTGGGCGCACATTGGATTTTTTTTAAATGAAAAAGTGTCGGGTTATGTTCATCTTGGTTTTCAGAATTCACTTTATAAAAATCCTTAACATATTTAAGCGCTGTTTAGAGAGACTAGATAAGAATCCTAACGATTTTTCATATAAAGACGTTTTGGACTATAGCCACGTTGGATAATGTAATTCAAGATTTTTTTTCATAGTCGAACTCAGGGACATTTGAAATTTTAAAATATGAAATTTAATGAAATCAAATATTTTAAAATTTCAGTTCAGAATCATACTCAGCGACCATAGGAGCCCTGAGATACGAAATTTAAAGAAAATTAAATGAGATTTTAAAATTAAAATGCATCGTGTTGCTCCCGTCTTAATTTCGGGAATTATTTTTTTATTTAAATATCGATTAGAGTTCCTATATATTAAATTCCACTAAAATTGGTCAGGTTTCAAAATATTCACTGTTTCTTCCAGACATGTTTTCGGGAGAGCTTTGCCCCCTTGAGTTTGCAACAGCCACCCGAAAGAATTAGTTTCAACACCTGTATTACTCATGTGTATTCTGAAATACGAATATAATAGCACTTTATATCAATACTGTTCATGTTAGTTTGAGGTTAACTAAAAGAATACGACACATTCTTAAGTAAAATTATTGTTATTTTATAGTTTTAGCACATGGGACTCAATATGCATTATTTAATATTTTCGTAATACTTGGTTTAGCCCCCTTCCCCGAGCAAAATCTTCTGAAAGAAACACTGGCCACACCGTTTATAATGCAATTGAAGGCAAAATATTGATCTTCGTAATTCAATCATTTCAACTTCCGAAACGATTCTAGCATATTTTGGAATTCCCAGATATCAAATTTCACTTCAATCAGATACTTGCGAATTGAAATTTTGATCTGGCTCCATCTTGCATTTCTGGATAGAAATTTCTTAACTTCACACTGTAATCATACTTTACGGTGATTCATTGAGTACTGGAATCGTAGAGAAAAGGAAAAGCGTTCGCTTGCAGTGCGAAGGGTACGCGGTTCGAAACTTACTCAAGTCAGTATCCTCCTTTTACTTTTTCTCTAGTAATGTGCAAATTCTGTTTTACTGTATGCTTTCTACATGTAAATGAATGTTAGTGTAATGTAGCTTTTTGTTTTCTCCTTCATGTTCTTCTTTTTTGATACAACATTTACTAGAGGAAAAGGAAAAAGGAAGATGACAAGGACTCGAACCGCGAACCTTTCGCATGACAAGCGAGCGCTCTTCCATTAATACTCTGCGTCAAGAATAGTAATTGCAGAACAAGGCACTTCGGAGATATCTTTCTCAGATGTTTCGGACTTTTGTCCCCACTACTGGAGAAACTATAAGCCATCATCATCATCACCTAAAATTTACACGTAGCACAGGACTTTTGAAGCTCTTTCATAGGAACCGGGTCTCACCCAGAAGGAGTGTGCGAATTAAACTTTTTAGTCAGAGGGATAAAACATAAGCACGGATTTCAAGAGGATATATATATATATATATATATATATATATATATATATAT
>JAGDQP010035109.1:0-19753 GCA_022664845.1 Lepisma saccharinum | reverse complement strand
TAATAATAATAATATATTAGATAATTATAATCAATTTCACACAATAAAAAACTTATTTCACTTGAAGTGGACTGGATGTTTTGGCCACTTCGAACTATTTCTAGAAAGTCAATCCCGTTCGATGCTAGCTGTTAATAGTCATTCAAAACTTCATCAGAAATAACATTCTCAAGAGTTATTTGGATTTTTCCATAGTTAGTTCTCACAGAAAGCCTTACGGAAATATTTGACATATTCGTTATGTGATTTGTATATTAATGAGAAGCTCCTCAACTGTCCTCACGATTCTGGGTCAATAACGAAATTTTTTAGAACCCATACCGGAAATCGAACCAGGAACCACGTCCACCGTATACAAGAGCGCTAACCACTCGGATAAGCGGTATTATTATTATTATTATTATTATTATTAGCGAGGTTATATAGAGACAGAACCTACAGCGTAAATTAGGACCCAAACAACTACTCGGCTTTTATCCGAGGCTTTAGGCTCTCAGCAGGTAATATCCGGCCTGTTATGGAGAGTTTCTTTACCAGTTAGTGTTTTTCTATTATTATTGTTATTATTATTTGCTTCAAGAACTTCCAAGTTGAAATTTATGCTGACTCTAAACTGCTGGGAATTCTTGTTGAAACAATAAGCAATTTTGCTAAGTTATCCTTCCACTAAGACCCCCAAGTCTAAAATCCAGTCGGGATTGCATTCCCTACTTTGGTGACTACCTGGGACAATGTCTTTCCAATATATCTCCATGCCCATCATCATCATCATCATCATAATAATAATAATAATAATAATAATAATAATAATAATAATAATAATAATAATAATAATAATAATAATAATAATACTAATGTGTCTTTCCGAGATTTAGCTTAGCAACCAGTCTTGTAGTAACGGATTGGTGTAGGCCTTGACCACACAGTTTTTGCTCATCAACACAAAAGCTATTTTGAGGTAGGAGTTATTCCACTAAATTTATTTACTACCAGCTAGCTATAGAGCCAGGATACGTGCTTGACTACAATTGATTCTTATATTCCATTAAATCCATCAATTTTGCTATTTCACGACCCACAAATTAGGAACAAGAGTGAACAGCTCCATTCAAAACATGTTCAGGAGTATATAAACTGGTACCGCATGATATTATATTTTTCTGGTAATTCAAACTATTCATTCTCAGTCAAATGCAAGGGCGTCGATTTCTCTGTAACTTTGGGGGGGCCCATTCAGGTATGTGTTCTGTTGCCAGATAAAGGTCTATGAAGGCACATCTAACTAGCTAACTCTATGGCTTATGAAACTCACAAGTTCATCGCCGCAGTAACAAACGTTCGCCATTGCATTCTATCCTGGGCAATATCAAGCCAGTTGTCATCACGAACATCTACTTCTCGAAAATATATTCTAATATTGTCCTCCCAACGACGTCTCGGTCTTCCCAATGGCCTCCTTCCATCCGGCCTTCCAAGGCACATCTGATGATCTTAATACAAATTCAATTCAGATATTGGCAAATATTGTATTTTCATAAAAATACATATAATAGTACACATATAGTCATTATGAAGGTTTCCCCAGGCTCAGATATTACAGAATTTAAGTATGTTTGTATAACGTTAAAAAAAGTTCACTGAAGCATATTGTGTTGTAACTAATAAGAACAAAGCTTCTGCTGTTACTAGAAAATAAACTTAGGAAATAATATATACTAATGTTAGTCTATGCAGAGGAGTTACTCAGCTTTCCCAAATGTTGTTCTCTTTCTGTCCGGCTCACCATTCCGCTGCGCTGCTGCTTGAACAAATGTTTTTTTCTTCTTTTAAGTTTCGGTTCTCGATCTCGAAAAGTATGGTTCAAGAAGCTTCTGTCTCACCTACAGTGAGAAAAAAATTATTTTGACAGGTTCAACAAAGAGGAAAAACAGACTGTACCACACGCAAAACGTGGCCCATTTCGAAATCTCTTGACCTTTTATGATAATTGGATACCTTAGATAGAATGTTATAGAAATAACTAGTACTCGATATACTTGTGAGGTAACAGGCAACAAAAGAGTTGAAACTACATAAATACATAGCAAAAAGTTGTATTTGGACAATCCCATACTACTCTCGAAAGAAATGTTTTATGTATCCTTTTGCGTACAAGAGCACTCTGTGAAGTGTACTGAAGCAATCCACACCGTGTCAGGCATAAAGAAGCAGCATGGGGAACAAAGTGGGTTGAACAAGATTGGAACTACTTACTTTAATTTCAAATTACGTGCGGAAGGTAAAAGGTACTGAGACATAGCCGCACTTGTTGGAAAGCCATGCTCCACCGTTGGATATCATAAAGAAACATACAACAGAATAATTATTGGGGATTCGTTCTAGTCAACTAAGGAAACTAACTGCCCGGAATGAAACCTACATTTTTCATTCTGTGAACAAAACTCAAAGAATTAGTGCTAAAGATTTGGTTACTTCACTTGCCTAGGCTATACAATTGACAGATGTGTAGATGTGAACAAAAAAAATGGGATTCAGATCATGTGTAGCCAGAAACAAAACACACATATCAGAAGAAAGCAAAAAGAATAAGTTCTAATTTCCCAAGAAATATAAATATGAGTGCCTGGAATTTTGGAAAAAGTTTTTCCTAGGATGAGACGAAGATTAACTTGTATTGTAGTGATGGATATCAGGATGTGTGACGAAAGAAGAATGAAGCTTTCAGAAAGCAGAACATTGCTTCAACTGGTAAAAATGTTGGATGGTTTGTTATGATTTGGGGTTGCGTAATTACTAACGGAGTGGCCAGTATTCATACCCTGGATACACATCTTCTAAATCCCATTTTTTTCACTGAATTTTGGATTGTTTGTGGTGTAACATTAACTTACATATCATAGGCGAGTGAAGTAGCCAAATCTTTAGCACTAATTCTTTGAGTTTTGTTCACAGAATGAAGAATGTAGGTTTCATTCCGGGCAGTTAGTTACCTTAGTTGACCAGAACGAATCCCAAATAATTATTCTGTTTTATGTTTCTTTATGATGTATCCAACGCTAGAGCATGGTTTCCAACAAGCTCGGCCATGTTTGAGTACCTTTTACCTTCCGCATGTAATTTGAAATTAAAGTGAGCAGTTCCAATCTTGTTCAGCTCACTTTGTTCCCCATGCTGCTTCTTTATGCCTGACACGGTGTGGATTGCTTCAATACACCACGCAGAGAGCTCTCGTACACAATAGGGTACCTAAACATTTCTTTCAAGAGTAGTATTGGGTTGTCCAAATACATTTTTGCGACGAATTTACGTAGTTGTCACTCTTTCGTTGCCTGTTATCGAGTAGTAGTTATTTCTATAGCATTGTATCTAACGAATCCAAATTATCATAAAAGGGCAAGAGATTTCGAAATGGGCCATGTTTTGCGTGTGATAAGTCTGTTTTTCCTCTTTGTTCAACTTGTCCAAATATTTTTTTCTCACTGTAGGCGAGACAGAAGCTTATTGAACCATGCTTGTCGAGATAGAGAACCAAGAATAAAAGAAGAAAAAACAATATTTGTACAGTAAAGCAGTAGCGCGGCGGAAGGGTGTGTCGGACAGAAAGAGAACCACATTTGGAGAAGCTGAATAATTCCTCTGTTATTTCCTAACTTTACTTTCTAGTTACAGCAGAAACTTTGTTCTTATTAGTTAGAACATAATATGCTTTCGTGATTTTTTTTAACGTTATACAAGCATATTTAAATTCTGTAATAACTGGGCCTGGGGAAGCCTTGATAATGACTATATCTATAATATTATATGTGTTTTTTTTAATGAATATACAATATTTGGCAAAATCTGACTTTGATTTTTATCATATGTGCCTTCTTAGACCCTTATCTGGCAAAAATAAAAAAAATGAATCGGTCCTCACAAAGTTACACAGAAATCGGCGCCCTTGCACCTAGGTACAATTTGAATAGAGGAGGGTAAGAGTCTTTAACGGTAATATGCCGCATTCCGTCTACGGCTGCTACATTTGACAATATTCAACTGAAAAAAAATTAAAAATCTCCATTTTCGGTTGTCTGTAACTAATAAATTACGCATTTTCGGACACGGGTTGATAGAGACTTTTTTCCCTTCATTTGTCACGTAGAATCACATTCAGAAATTTTTTGGTGTTATTCATTAACACACTATATATATATGACCATTTTTCTATGAAATGTTGATCAATTAAAATGATTAATAACTGACAACAGAGTTTGTTCAATTAAATCACACTTAGTAATTGAAAATATTTCATTAATATAAAAAGAAAAGGTAGAAAAAATGAAAAAAAAAAACAATTTGAGCTTAGTTCATGATAAATAGATAAGATGTTAGTGAGATTCCTGTGCCTCATACCTGCTGCAAAGAGGTTTTTTAGAGAGTTCTTACAAAATGACTTTCATCTTTTTTTCCCTGATTTCAATTTTCCAAACCAACAATTTACCCTGCCCAGCGGCATTTAATGATATAATGATCTAGTAATAAAGAATGCCTGTAAGAGCTAAATAAAGGCTTAGTCTAATAACAGTGGATAATCAAACACACACGTAAGTTAACAAAAAAAATGGTATTTAGGCTCCTGAATATTGAGACATCTTCAAGTTAATACATATTCCCATATAGCTATGTAAGGTCGAGACAGGCTTGCGAGGCGATAGCAGCGCCACAAAACAAGTTTAGGACTTCTGCAATTTAGGACTCGTGCAATTTAGGACTCGTGCAATTTAGGACTTCTGCAATTTAGGAATTCTGCAATTTAGGACTTCTGCAAAATCCAGAAAATTGGCTTCTCGTCTTTTAGGACTTGTGCAATTTAGGGCTCCTGCAATTTAGGACTTCTGCAAAATCCAGAGAACTGGCTTCTTGCCTTTTAGGACTTCTGAAATTTAGGACTTGTGCAATTTAGGACTTCTGGAATTTAGGACTTGTGGTGCTACCCCTACTAAGTATTATCCAGTTGTTACTTATGATTGTATATGATATTTGCATTCATTGCCTATGTTCAAAATATTGTGGAAGACATGCAAGAACCATTTTCATGCAACTTTAGAGTGTCTATTGATGAAATATTAGGCCGCCCATATGCACTGCGTGTTACGTCGAGTTATAGAGGCTTACTATTTTCGATTTTTCAGTAAATTATGGGTTCTCACAAAAAGACTCTCGCTGTTCCGTCTTTGAAAATACTTTAGAGGTATTCTGACACGACTGAGGTAGATCAACACTTCTATTTTCCCTACTAACAACTCGATCTCACTCACATCAATTTTCTTACCTTTACATGTATGAGGCACAAAATCATAGTCAGAATCAGATGCGTCAGTTTTTTATTAAAAATCCAAATCGTCTAGTATAGGCAACATCTTGCAACTTTTGAAAGAGAGCATTTACGCGTCTTGACGGAATCAATCCGTCATGAACAGGAAACACCGTACAAATACTGTAATACGCTGAATAGAAAGAGGGTTGATGACGTTGAAGATAAGGTATCCCTGTGAGATGTGTACGCCTCGTGAACAGCAGATCTCTACGTATTCGCGACCTTCAGCACGGACTAAAATGGAATGATCAGTCCCATGCTAGGCCGCATTTACCTCCCAAGCTGCCTAAGAGTACCAAAGACTTATGGTATTAAATCTGATAGGACGCATAGTACATGCATGCAAGTACTGAAAAAAAATGCTTCAGAAATCTGTTCGGATTTTAAACCCGAGTTGTCCAATGCGTATTCCTACCCACTAACACCTGAGTTAACGTTACTCAGCAGGATTAGAAGTTCAGGTGATAAATTCAATCCAACAAATTATAAATGAAATACAGTAACAGTGTTTACCAGTATTAAATTATTGAAGTTAGCTGTTAGATCAAAGATTGGATCCCGAACTTTGTAATAATACAAATATAAAACATAGCTTGATATACAAGTATTCAGATTGTCGACATTCATATATACTAGAGCATAAGTTGCTACACTTAATATAATGAGAGTAAACACATACATTTAGCGACAATGTACTGCTACATATCATTATATATATATTCAATAAAAAGATGTATTTCATAGGATTTAAATTGACTACTTTGGGTGTTCCAGGTAAATCATACGAACTCACTATGAAATATAAACATCTTGAATGATACAATGCAATACTATAAAAGAGACGGACAAGTACGGAAAATCAATACATTTGGAGAGAAATCATATCAAAGTTAATAAATTATTGAAGAAAATCTTGTAGAAAGGGTCATTTTGAACACGTCGGGCGTTGTAGAGTTGATAACAAAATTAATATTTTTAGGAGACCTAGAACAAATGTTCAAAAGAACGACTAATATTGATAAAGTTATACTCGCATGTACTTTCTTTGTATGTTGAAATGCACTCTCGGAGCCTTACTTAGAAGTGAACTGTACAGAACAGGAAGACATGAGACGTCCCCGTCACAGTCATTACTAAATTGAAACGTGTCTCTACTCAGAGAAACACCTCGGCGCAGAAGAAGGTATAAAATTATATACGGTATATTAAAGTAGTTATTGCTTATAGAGAAAGCCGAAGCGAGTCGTATTCCTATATGAATTACTGTCCATCCGTTGTTTCTATATGAATTACTGTTCATAACTATTAAAAGCTAGTTGTCAACACTGGAAGCACACATGACACAAGTCGGAAAGAAGTGCCACAATGAAGAAAGTTGGCTAGAGCAGAAGAACACACAAGCAAGATGACAAAAAGAGGGAAGCGTCAAGCACGCTGGTCACACAGGAAGGATAAAATACTTAACAACGACATCTGTACAAGCATAGAAGAACTCATATGCAGCAGCGAATTCAACCTGCATAAAAGGAAAAAAAAAATGTTAATACAAAACTCTTCTTAACACAAATTCAATTCTGCATTCCCAGCACCAAACCCATATAACATATGCATAAAAAGGAAAATAGGAAACCTTAAAGACCTCACGAGTTAAAACACATAAGCGTAAAGAATGTTAATATCATTGAAAACGAATGTTAGTGGACTATCAGAATATAGTTATTGTTCGAAATTCTCTCAGCAAGTTATCATACAGCCGGGCCAGTTTGTGTCAATATTGTTCCTCGATGGGAAACGTTAATGCGAAATAAACTCAACAAAATTTTCTTATTGAGTATTTACATCCAAATGAAAGAAAAAGATCTTTTAAAACAACAACGGCTCAAAATTTTTGAAAGAAAAGGGAACGGCACACTAAAACTCTACACTATCAAAACATGAATTCAAGATAAATTACAACAAGACATGACTGAACAATCGGTAATTTTTGCGAATAATCAAATATCTTCGGCTACAACTTTACCTGAAGAAATGACTGATCCCTAAAGAACCTTTGCCCAGTCATGTCGACGGAAAATCCACACTAACATAACTTAATATGTACCGCATAAGCGGCATACCTATTCACATCTAACAATGCACTCACAATGTAATAATTTATTCAATAAATAAAACGAAAGGCTTTTGTTAATTACTGCTAAAATACAAAGACATATATTAGATTCAAGAAATAAACAAATTGCAACACATAGTTCCTCACACACAGGTCACTTAACGAACATAAATACAACACCTTAAGTTGGACCGATCATACAGTTTCATACAGGATCAACATGTAGAAATTGCTAAACTCTTTTTACGCATATAGTTATGAAAGCTGCTCACAAATATTTTGTCGCTTAAATCGCATATGGAACTACCATTTGGAGGTATAAAAAACACCAAGAAAATTTGTTTACTATAAAATTTTAGATTTGTACCGCAACTGTTTATGCTGTATTCCTACGGTATCACAGCTGTGCTTGCTGTATATATCACATGTCTCGGCGAACCAGCCAACAGAAAGCGGGAAAAGAATCGTTGAATTCGGAAAAAATGGACAGAGAGAGAGAGAGTTGTACTTGAGGATGTCTGCCAGTCACGTGTGCTCCAATAGTTGACAAACGCAAGCACATATGAAGAAACTATATGTAAAGTAAAGCAGTTGGAAATAATTTCGGACAAGGAAGAATTTCAGAAATATAGGATGATAAGGAACTGCTCTCAATATGTAAAGTCGTAACAGAGTGTGCTCGTGAAACTTATTTAAAGTATGTTTGTTTACCAACGTCTATACTAGTATATCGACAAGATGCCTTAATTTCCAACTGCTTTCATTAGGGTCATTTCGAGTTATCGCAACTTGAAAAAAGAAAATGACGTAAGCTACACTTTCATTTAATATTTCCTGGCGGGACAAGAGCTCGCTAGGTAAGCTCGATAGCTCTCTAACTGATATGAGAAATTATGGCCATCTTTTTTGTGCTTTTTACCAACTATTGCATGAGTTGAAAGAGTTAGAGAAATTAGTATGGCGAAAAGTAACACCGATAGAGGGCGTAATCTTGGTAGGTCAATGCACCTTGCTTGGAAGAATCTTCAGGGAAATGATGGCTTAACGGAGAAGCAATCTGAAATGATTTGAGCACGTCTTTGAAAGTTTCAACAGCGGAAATAAGAAAATACTTAAAAAAAAGACTAAAATCCTTGACTTTCCGTTGTATGGAATTTACTATTACAGTAAGCGTAACATACGATGTGCCGATAAAACCTGACGAAAACACATGTGAAGTTGTACAACAGAAGGTCATGTACTTGTATCAGATTGAACTACTGAAGAGTAAGTGATTGATGTATTACATAGGATTTGAATAAATTACTAACTAAACTGCAGGACGAAGAATCACGTAAACCGAACTAACAAAGACAATTTTAAAGAAAAACGTAAGGTTAGAAGCCCCCTCAATTGTACTACCTCACCCAACAAGGCTAATGTCGACCACGGCGGCAAATGGTTCGGTCATTTGGATAGACCCAGTGTTGAGAATCGATTAGACCCAGGCTATTAGTGTTAAAAGGTTTTGAGAAAGTCGGCGCCGGCCAATAAGTGATGTTTGGTCGCAGGTTAATTTCCAGCCCTCGTCGGCCCCAAATGTCGGGCAAGTAGAGAATTAACCCAGGCTAACCAACTTATTGATGGTGAATAGAAAAGTGGTGCTTCACTATGTTCCTGGTGGTCGGGAAAGGGGGTGTTGATTTTTATATCACCCTGAATCTAAAAAAAACTGGGTTCCTGGTTTATAAATAGGATAAGATAAAATGTATTGTGTGGACGGTAACAGCACTATGGCTTACGCCCTTCCCGAATATAAATAGGAGTTTTTCTTTTAGTTTCATTTCATTTCATGACGTATAGTTTTTGAAAAATGTTCTTGTAATGAAGTATTGAACATACACAGCTTGTAGTCTAAGTCGTTCTGTAATTTTAATGCACACCATGTCATGTCTGAGTTTTCGTAGTACCTAACTGGTGTATGGTTATCGACGGAAGTAACTATAGAGAAGTGGCTAAAGCGTAGCATGATATACTGGAATCGAACAGAAAATGTCAAATTCGAATACGGCCTCAGATTTGTGCAAAACATTTCAACTGTAACTTAAAGTGAATACTCGTAATGAAATAAGGAAAAGTCATAATCAAAATCCATTATTATTATCCAGAGCTATAAGTAATTCCGTTCATATAAAAAAGTAATAATCCGTTCATATAATTCCGTTCATTTAAAAGTATAAGTTTGAACGGGAAAATGTGGGAAGCAGGTGGTGAAATTTGTTGGCCCCAACGATGATCCAAATGCAACTAGACAACAACGCGTCGCCATTTTCATGCCGGTGATGGCTCTTTGAGTTTTTTTATATACCTGACGGCCATTATGATGTCTTCCAACCAAATGCCAATAAATCGAAGTAGGTGAAATGCACGAGTTAAACAAAAAATATTTTTTTACATTTTGATTCATATTTTGTGTACTTGCTCTTGAACATATTCCCTGTGTTACATAATATGAAACAAGTCACATTGAATGTTATCTATAAGCCATGTTAGCATGCGAATTTTTTCTCTTTGTGAGAAGCCAAGTGATATATGTGACATCGACGAATAAAAGGTACCAAGTATTCTTTTATACATAACCCGAAATAATTATCACAAAAAGGTCATATTTCGTACATAAAAATACTTGAACCTGAATGTATCCATGTGCAGAATACAATAATTTTGTGTAATATGTACTTGCAGCTATATATAAAGATTACGTCGAAATTATTTTTATCTGTTTTTCACTTGTATCCCTTGGCTTTTCCAGTCGATAAGATAAGATAAAATGAATTGTATGAGCGGTAACAGTAGTATGGCTTACGGCTTTCCCGTTTTGGATTCGACATGTGGCTTAAAAAAGCTTCTGCATCGAAAGTCTCTCATTACATTAAAATGCATTGTGTTTCCTTTTCTCATATACATATTATTTATTTGCTGTTCTCTGTCTAGAATCTCTCTCTCTTTCTCTCTCCCTATCTATCTATCTATCTATCTATCTATCTATCTATCTATCTATCTATCTATATATATATATATATATATATATATATATATATATATACAGTGACGTCATAGAAGCGACTGGTATTTATATATTGTTCTCTAAGTATTTGCGTAGCTCAGTGTGCTACCGTGTGAAATGAATAACAACTTAGTGTACTAGCGGTGTGTGAATAATGTAGCTATCATTTCGTATATTTGTAATAAGTTGTTCGTTAACGACTGATACAAGAACTTTATATTTAGTTTTTCTATTTTTGTCTCTACAGTTCAACCACAGTCATGGAACATAATACTATTTCAACTTCTTTTTCTTATGTGAAACAAACTGTTCTTCCACCTCCATCGACAACCTCAGGAAATACTGGTGCTTCATCGTATACTGCAACCTTACGTCAGTCACGTTCAGGGTCCACCTTCCTCTCCTCTAATTTTTCAGTCTCGATTTGCAACAAGAAACTGGTGATCATTTGTGACTAAATACTTACACTAACGCTCAATGATTATCTGATCTTTCTTGCAAAGGTCACAGGCCCGCTGAATATAAGTCATGCTTCCAAAATCAGCGTAGGAAGGGTGTGTGTGTATGTATATTAAAACTGAACCCCTTTTCCGGAAAGTGTTAAGTGAAGGTGGAATCACAGTGAAAGACAACTTTATTCCAATCAGACGTTATGTTGAAGCTTCAACGAAGGTTGTGCAATCAAATGTTGTCCCCGACTTACAGAATGAAGTTATCACTCAGGCATTGTTACCATTTGGTACACTTGTCTCTACGATTCGACCACTTCAGATCGGCACACAACACCCACAACTTGTACATATTCATTCCTTTCGTCGGGTCTTGCTTATCTCGCCCGGCCCGTGTTATGTTGTTTACCAAACCAGAAACGGTTCCCTATCACTTACTACAATACTTACTATTCAATTTACGTCACTCGTGATGATATGAAATGTTTTGAATGTGGAGGGAGTGGACGTATTTCACGACTCTGTCCGGAGATATTTGTCGAATAAATTACTTTTAATTGTGCTAATTTTCCCACGGTCCCCCACCCGCACACTCCCCATTCTGTGACAGAAGTGGCAGACATCAGTGCTACTCTCACTATGGTGACTCTTCCATCACAGGTTATTCAACGCTCCATCACCCCACACTCTGTTTCCGAATCTGCAAGTACAGTGGCGGCCAACATTAACGAGTCTGAAATATATTTTTTTCGTGGCTAGTACTACAAGTGGTATTCCACCTTCACTTCTTTCGTCAGTTGCCTTCGGATTTGTCAGCTGCAAATTTGACGAGCCGCATTCAATTCAAGACCAGACTGCTTCCGCAACCTTTGGACATAGTACTTTTCCTAACTCTAATCCAGATGCCCAGTTAACCTTTCATATCTGAAACGCTGACTACCCGTAATACAGAAGAATCACTGGAAGGAACATCTACAGAAAATCCTCTCTCTCTCTCTCTCTCTCTCTCTCTGGGCGGAAAAGGAAACAACGACAGACTCTTCTCTTAAACGACCGCAACGTGATATTAGCTACTCTCAGTCCCTCTGTTCGGAAACCCCATCTGTCCATGACTTAGATGAACTTCCCGATGATCCAAATTTATCTGCGTTTCCACCCGATCTTATGAATTGGACATCCGCTGCATTGAATGTATTTTTACAGAAACTAAAAGTGTCAAAAATGTTCTCCCCATTATTAAACAATATACCGATGATGTAAATGGGCTACGTACTCTTTTTACTGATCAGATATTGAACGTATACCTAAATCTTCGGCGCATAAGCCGACGTATTTTAAAAGCGATTGATGATGAAAGTTTGGTGTAAACCACTCATTTCTTCTTCTTCCCCATTAGTGGCAGTATATTTATATTTTGGACATAGATGATGTACGTGCGTAAGGTGTTTTTCTTTTTTTACTTTTCTTTGTTCATTCAGTAGTAATGGTAAGTTTCGTCATTATCTGCAGCAATACCATGCTCACCTTATTTGTATTCAAGTAGCGAACTAAAAAATTTCGAACACTCTTCTCCTTCCGCAATGCAATGTCTACTTGAACCCGTCACCTACCATAGTTGAAGGTACTTCGATCTTTATTTACGGTTCATTGTTTCCTTTTGGAACGCTGAAGATCATATTATGTTAATCCCTGGAGGTCTTCAAATGTGAAGAGGTACCGTTAGAACTAATTTTCTCCTCATTAATGTGTACATGCCTCAACATGAAGGAGAAGGATTATAAATAGTAGGTACGCTGCAAACATACCTTGACGAGCACCACTTTAATGTTGATATTTTTCTATGTGGGGAATTTTAACTACACATTAGACCCTTTTAACCGAAAAAAATATTTCGAAACTAAAATACGCTTGGCCGAACATCGATCCAAATTATGTTATAAATTTCATCTAACTGATATTTTTCGATAGTTTCATCCTATTCAATTTCATTTCACTTACTATGGCTGGCAAATAATTTCCCTATGAGTACGCTTGATCGCATATACCTCTACCAACCAAGTTTGCTCTTTGTTAGCGCTGTAGGTCTTTTTTTTTCACTTGTTCAGCATGAAACCATTTAGTGTGATTTGACGTTCCATCGCTAGCCTTCCGTTCTCCCTATTAGAAGTTACGAGTAACAATTTTCTACTACAACATTCTGGTTTCCGTGATACCGTGAAAGCATTAATTAATAATTATCATCTATTATGTGCTCATACTGACAATATTACAGGTCTGTGAGAAGATTGTGTGAGATGCAGGCTACTGCTCACCTATAGGAATGTACTTCACCACGTGAATAGCGAGAGCATCGACGTTTTCATGCACGACGAGAAACCTTTTTTCATTATAATGTGCACAAAACAGAAAACGCTATGATTATCATGATTTTTGTGATAAGTTAAACATTTTACTGCCAAATGTGCTCCTGATTGCTACCTTCGCGAAAAATATATTATATGCAGTGACTTTAATCGTCCATCAAGAATTTTACCCCGAGTTTAAGAAACAACCTGGATATAATGATACTAATCTGCTCCATATTAATGGTGTAGTTGTTACTGATCCTACTTAGACAATAAAATATCAAGTTTCCTTTGTTGCCAATATATATCCTTGTCACGATCCCGTGGTTCAGGCTCCCGATTTTTGGTCTTACGTGTCCCAACTTGTCCTGAATGATCAACGAACTTATGATGAGGAAATCACCCTGCCGTAATTTTCGGAAGCAGTTGCACAACTTCGATCTAAACAAGCGTGTGGCTTGGATGGTTTGCGCCCTGAGTGTTTCAAAAAGTATTGGTGTACTTTAAGTCTATGTTTCATAAAGTTCTCACCTTCATTATCCCTAAGGGTGTTTTACTAAGGAATGAAGTTCTCACCTGTCTCTATGAAGTGAGCTGTTATTGTTTTGCTCCCTAAGGCAAGAGATCGTCTCAATATAACCAATTGGCGGCCTGTTTCTTTTTTAAACGTTGATTACAAGTTATTTGGTTATAAGAAATCCTCTTACTCGTCTTGTTCCCAAGCTAATGTCTGATCAGCAATCCTATGCTGTACGGGTCGCTCCATTTTTTTGTAATCTCCCTCTTCTTTGCAAGTTTACTGAATTTGCTAACAAAGATAATCTTCCTATTGATATAGCTTCTCTCGATTAGAAGAAAGCTTTTGTTTTGTCAGTTATTCCTACATTTATAAAGTTTTGTCAATTTATGGTTTTGGTCCTATATTTCACCGTTATTCGTTTCTTTTATATATTGGTACTTAAAGTTTAGCTTTAATCTCACTTCCCTTTTGCTGTCTATCGTGAAGTTCGTTAGGGAGATTCCCTATTAGTTTCATTAGTTTCTCTCATAATTAATTCGTTCTCACGATTTGCTTATTCCAGACTTTCCCCGTATGATTTCCATGTCAGTCATGTGTCTATTGTTTCTTCCTAATGTGCTAAAGATGTGAATTTTCTTATTGCAAAGGATGAAGGATTTCCTGCTCTCATGTCTGCGGTGGATGTCTACACTCAAATATCGGGAGATTTTCTCAGCGTAGACAAATCTTCTGGTCCCTTCTGTGGTTCTTGGAAATCTCGTTTTGATTTTCCTCCGAATTTCTAGTGGTCCAATGACGGTGCTAAATTTCTTTGTATTTACTTAAGTAATTTTTCCGCTTCGGAAAATCGTAATTGAAAATTACATCTAACAGAAATTACTAAATTGGCTACTCGATGTAATAGACTCTTCCTTCATCTTTCGTATCGCGGTCGCTGCATTTTACTTAACCAATTTTTTAGATTGAAGTTATGTTTCATCTTAATTTTCCGCAAAAAAAATTGTGACAACTTTCCCATGTCTTCATGCCTTTGTCTGGAATGGTAAACACTTGCTTAATCCTAATCTTCTCTATTTCCCCTTAGTTGAAGAGAGTCTTGGTCTTATACATCTAATTGCAAATTTATACTCTATTTCGACATTGTCCCATACAGTCTAAGATGTAGCTGAATTCATGTTTTCTAACATATGTCCAGAATTTTCTCAGGTTTCTTTATTCTTGATGTCCTCATCCTCGCTTACTTCCTGGCCCACATCCCATTCCTTCTATGACAGTGTTCTGGAGGTTTGGAAACGTTTCAATCCAACTGCCCTTAATCAGAAATTTACTTGGTAACAACTACATTCTCTTCCTTTGCATGCTCAGTGACACTAATTTACCTCTGATATTTCTGAAACTACTCAAATGGATGGAACTATCTTAAACTACATACAATATCTGATCTTCAAGTTTCTATTTGTGGAAATCTTTAGATTCTCTTGATACTAGTCAGCTGCACACTCTCAAGGTTCGCCATGTTTCATCCGCCGCCATATATCGTATACCGATCTCTATCCGCTTTTCCAACACTGCTTAATCGAGTTTTCAGTTTAGATTGTTGACAAATTATCATGATATGCGCTCCCTTTTTCCCCTTCAATTGAAAATTCTTTTACCCTTCTTCCTCTAGAAACTCGTCCCTGCTCGACCCGTACCATGTACCAGTGTTTTCTCGGCCGCTAATTCGGTGGCTTGACTGTTTCCGTTTCAAACCCCATCCCATATGCGATGAACATTTAGTATTTCAATATTCTGTTGCTACTAAATTTAGGAACTTCGTTTCCATTTCTAGATCCTCACATACCATTGCTTGTTTTCGACGGTTCCTACCTATATTTAGCAACTAACGATTTTTGTGCTCATCTTGGACAACGTAGAGTAACCAAATTTTACCATTGTGAAATTATGCGCTCATTAAATGTTTTTAAAGATTTTGGGGGCCTTATCCGAGTGCGTTTCACTATTTTGAAGGATGAGTTAGTGTTCGTGTCAATTTTGTTTTCTTCGTTTTTTGATCCCCGATTAATTAACTCATATTTTATTGTTTACTGTACTTGTAAGTTTGTATTGTTTTCTAAAATAATTTCGTTTAAAATTTTATCCCGTAGTTGTAAAAACAATTTATTTTTCAAATAAATGTGTAAATAATTCTATCTAATTGTATCTATCTGACAGGGATTGATTAATTGGTTGAATACCATAATGCAATGTTTCAGGTAGCAGAATTTATTGCTGTAAAATATGAACTATACAGGTATTATTAGATCATTTACTACTCCCATCAAAACCACATTTAAACCAGGGGTTTAGTGGTTCATCACCGGTCAAATAAACCTCGAGAAAATTTTGCTGCTCCTGAAGAATTCATACAATCGCGTGATTCACAAGAGCAGGGAAAGATATTTTAAGCAATATTTCAATTATCTAACACTTTTTGTGAAAGATAGCAATGTAGTTTATTTTTCATATGTACGTGGTATAAGGATATATAGTACTTTGTCGGTCTTTTGACTTTTCTCTTATACTAATGTATTTGGACTTAGCTTGTTGTCCACAAGAAAAGAAAGCTACTCTTAATTTCTATTTGCTTTTAGTGTAATATAGACTTTCTTTACTTTCGCCGCTTATGATGAATAGTCTCGGTGCTTTTTATTCATTATAGCAGCAGCATCCGGAATGATTTTCTCTTGTATGCGCATTTTTTATAAATGATTTATCTTTATCTTGTAGCGCTGCTGTACCCTCCCATAAAATTAATTGTATCATTAATTATGGTAACGCTGCCTATGTGTACTCCCGAAATGGTATTTGAGGCCTGTTTTGAAGTTGCTGGTCCTACACCTTTACTTCTGCTAGCCGTTAACTATTATTTTACTTTTGTAATTATTATAAATGTTTTTCTAGTCGAGTTTTAATTTGGACACAAAATTGTCATATCTTCTACCACTTTAATTCCACTCTTAATATATATATATATATATATATTAATGTTTCTGAGCGGTTGTATACATTCTTAAGCGTTCAACATTAATCAAACCTAGTGCTTTGCACAAATAGGTTGTTAAGTATTTCCTTATATCGACTTTGTCCTGGAGCAGTTCAGAAAGGCATTAATGCGTAACTTTCATTTTCCCCAAAGTGCCTGACAGTAAAGCAGTTATTTATCTTTTTGCACCTTTCCGCAAACAATTCCATATACAGCGTGTACCTAAGGAGTCGTTTTACGCATATTTGGTAGAAGAAGTTTGAGATCTGTTGAAACTTTTTCCATAGGCCTATGTTTATGTAATAACATTAAAACTAATCCTGGCTTTGTTATTGTTTATTTAAAACAGAACTTAAAATTCATTAAGATACAATAGATGTTCTCTGTTGCAGTAAATAATAATACCTAATAGTATCATAGAAATCCAAACACAAGAAATATATTTGTTGTGCTACACTGCAAATTTTTCTTTATTTTTATTAACTGCAACAACCTGACTGATTTGAAACTGAAAATCTTCTTAGTACAAAGGGCCATTTCAAGCAGCGCGAACAGATCTTGTGTGTAAAAGATGAATTACAGAAGAAACCCGTTTCTATCTAGGAACAGATTTTCGTTTTCGAATCAAAGAGCTCGATTTTTAGAGTACTGCATTTCGCATAGTATGCATTATAGCTTTGCAAAGCGATATCTTTGGTCAATGTTATAAATGCTTGGGCCACTCAAAAGTATTTCTTGTTTGCCTGCTAGCTCTGCTGATCGTGATCGATTATACATTTTAATATAATGACATCTTAAGGTCATGATATATGCTAAATCTAACGCAGACGTGCAAGTATTACCGAGCTGTGTAAGTGCTGCGTGTCGCCAACTTTGTGAGCAGTCTGGATTGTTCGTAAGATTTCATTATTTCCTAGGACGGAACTCGGAAGGATGTTAAACCATGGATAGAAACCACATTGACCAACTATTCTGGCGATGGAGACTAATCTCAACTAATTCAGGTCCGTAACCAATATTCTTTTTTCGTTTTATTTTATATTTTTGACGGAATGATTATACTTCATACTATTCGTTACCTCACAATATCCAGTGTGAATTTACATCAGGGTTAGTATCGAAGCAATCATAATTCGGTAATAGCTAGTGCGCTCCTCAACTTCGTTCTCATAATAGACATACATAACTATGATTGATAACACTACAGGTAAACATGTGGTTAAGATGCCCGAGTGTTTAAGTATCGTTATTCTTAATGCGTCTGCTTTATTCCTTATTTGTCCAGCACCTAGCTTGCCACCCCAAGTCCAGGGTTTATTTAGTACGTTTGATTTGTTCGTAAGAACTTGTCTCTTATAATCCTCTCTCACCGAGTATATCGCGGTGCTCCCAGTATTTCTTTCTAGCTGTTTCGTATATATTTCCTACTCTGTATAAACCCACTACAATGCGTTCTTCGCATTGCCAATCCCTGTGCTTACATGGGCACAGGACGTTCCACATTCCTGGACTTGGGAGTAGCTTATGTTAATGAAAATGTTTAGCGCAGCGGTAAAAGAGTTTTGTACATACATTTTGAAATAACCAGGTTTGACTTCCTTCATAATCTCACTCAACGCCTCGTTTAGAGTTATTTGATTCACAACTACAACCGTTCAAATTTGTCTCCTTTTCCGGGCTTGTAAATAACTTATTCACCAAATTCCGTGGCGAATAACGCTTTTCTGCACTTTTTTGTTGTACCTTCATGGTATTTGTTCCACATAAACTTTAACACACATATTTTTCTGAACTAGACAAACCACCAATTAAAAAGTTTGAAATGTTTTTTTTTATTCACATATGTTCGATCCTTGTGTTGTGTTGCAGAGGTACGTTTTCCGCTAAGCCTCAAACAAACATTCCATTCCCACCAACACAATAAAACAGGTTTTTCGCATAATCAGATCATAATTCTTGTTGGAGACAGAGTTTATGATATAGTAAAAAGGACATTTGCAAACAGGATACCATTATTGTGCTGAAAGAGTGTTACTTAATTTTTAAAAAGTTGGGTGTAGTAATGAACATTAAAAGAAATGGAATTTTACAATATTTCAAAAGACTTTCTAAGTATTTTAGCAATTTTAAAATGGTCAGTATTAGGAAAGGAATATTATAAGCTAGGTCACTGAGGAAATATTCTCAAGGTCACTTTTTGTTACGATATTTTACTGATCTTTTGATGATTGACGTATCCTTTCTGAAGAGAAAAATATGAAGGAACCAGTAAGTTTAGCTTAAGGTTACATTCACACTAGATCTGACATTTCAGATGCGAAAAAAAATATATCCGCAATTTGTATATACAGATGCTTATCAGAATAATGGAAACACCTGTAGTTGGCAACACGTCAAATGTATGGGTTGGCAGTGATGTCGTGGCGACCGCAGCGCCGGACAGCTGGTGGTGGTGTGTTAGGTCGGTCTCCATACTACGTCAGGCGTCGTGGAACAGGAGTGTGCAGTGGCTGCAGCAGACGGAGGTAGTGTAAAATGGGAGACCTCTCAGAGTTTCAAAGAGGGCAAATTGTTGGTGCGCGGTTATGTGGAGTGAGTGTGACGGCAGTGGCTAGTGTGTTAGGTGTGTCGCCAGGGACAGTGTCGAAGGTGATGACGGCCTACACAACACACGCGGAAACCACATCGGGGAAGCGGAACAGTGGGCGGAAGAAAAGCATCAGTGACAGGGTACGCCGGGTATTAAAGCGCATTGTCACGCGGAACCGTCGTGCCACTGCGGCGGAAGTGACGGAGAAACTCAATCAGCACCTCCCCCAACCAACCATTACATGACATGAACTTACGGGGTTGTTTTGCACGGGCCAAACCTCTCATCAGGGACCAAAACGCTTTAGCACGC
>JAGDQP010035108.1:0-19753 GCA_022664845.1 Lepisma saccharinum | reverse complement strand
AAGAAATTGCAAACAGTGTTCGAGAAGCTTTATTTACACAGCACGTAATACGTGACCAGCAAGATGGCTGCCTCCTTCCAAATTCCGAGAACAAGTCTCCCAACGGCAAAGGAACATACCAAAATTAACAGAATAGACCGCATGTTTTAAAATGTACACTGTAAAAAATAGCTGTGTTAATTCAACACAATGCGGTGTCCCAGCGTGGCTACCACTTTTGTGTGTTAAATAAACACAACCTACGGTGATGATTTCGATACTGTGAAAAAAAAAGCTACGGCCGCAGTGAGATTTCAACATGGGTTGCTCAATTAGATGCCGACTTACCGACTTGGCTAAATCGTCAGACAGAAAAGGCACTAAATTCAAACGATATTCAGTGAACAACATTTGAATTAAACGACTACACTATAGATTTAAAAAGTGTATGGGTTCAAATATATGTTGCTGAACACCCAAAACAAAGTTACTTGAACGACTTATCCCATGGTTTAATCGCTTCCTATTTGTCAACTGAGAACCAGAATTAACATTCATTGAGAATATTACATTTCTATGAAAGCAAGCAAGATGGCGACAGCCAAACACTTGAGCAGCATTACTGTTTTTTTTATCGTAACAACGTGTCAAATGCTGCGCATGCTTTCATAGAAGTGGAACATTCTCAATAAATGGAGATTGTGCCCCCTAATTGACCAATGGAAAAGTGATTAAATAATGGCATACTTTCGTGAGAGTAACTTTGTTTGTGTTTGGGGTTCAGCAACATGTTTTATCCTCTGTATTCTTTGAATCTAGTGCTTTTACCGTCTGACGATTAAGCGAAGTCGGTAAGACGCTTGACTTCTAGCTGAGCAACTCATGTTCAAATCTAGCTGCAACCGTAACTTTATTTTTCTCCCAGTACCGAAATCAACACCGTGTGTTGTGTTGATTTAACACACAAAAGTGGTAGTCACCCTGGGACGCCGCATTGTGTTGAATTAACACAGCTATTTTTTACTGTGTAAGTCTGGAGCTAGAAGGAAAAACAGAACAGGAAAAGGAGAATACTTTGAACAAAGTAAAATTTCTCTCATATTTATGCAATCCAAAATGCAGAATTGTAGGCCCTTCTCATCAGTCATTAGTTAGTAAGGTGATGTTGGTGCATGTTCTGCTTGAACAATTCCCGACCCGAAGTATCCTGGGCAAGGTGAACTTGTATTTGTTTGCAATCGCCTTCCATCGGACGAAATTGATGTCCTAAGGACAGGATCTACAGTATAACAAGGGATTCGAACTATTTGTGTCCTCACAAATAATCGAACCCGGAGCTCCTTAATAGGAAAGCAGCGAGCATTACTACTCATCCAGAGGCGAATAGAGTTGCCAACTGTGGGAAACAAAATTAGCAACTAGCTATGACGTGAATTGTATTGTGTTGTCTGCGAAATAACTTTGCCTCGTGGCAACACTATGGCGATGAGTTGCCAAAACACATTTACATTTTAAAATCAGTCCATTTCTACAATAATGTCCAATTTCAGATTAATTCTGCAAAAAAAAGGTTGGTTCCGCTAGCATGCCCATTGTGAGGACATTTACCGTTAAGTTTGTTTAAGTGATCTTCGGAAGGGAACTGTAGTCCCCAAAGCAGTAACTGGTTGATGCAAATAGCATCAAAGTATTACTGCTGTGAATGTATAGATTAATTTGATGCTCACTGCTATTCCCAAAATAAAATTTGGAATTTTTGTAACGCTTAAACCCCTGTGGCCCCGAAGTGGGCGTTTGTAAATTAATGTTCGAAGCATATCTACCAGCATTGTGGAAGGGTTACAAATACTTATTTGAGAAAAAAGTTCCCTACATTTAACACTGAACCTTCCGTAGAGAAAACCAAACGGCCGATGATGAATGGTAGAGCCTTAGTATAACATTTGGGAAGTCCTGAGATCGCTCTGATTAACACACCAACCTGACTGATTTTCTTCAGGGTTTGTCCTCAGTCACACCGGGAAATCTTATGTCCTGGCTGACTCCTCTTCGCATCATTTCCTCTCCTCTGTCCCGTCCTGAGCCTTAGATGCCCAAAAGGTCATAAATAAAATTCAAATAAAGAAATCCCGTTCGCAAAATGAAATTTCAGTTTACACCCCGAAAGTGGGGAATAAAGAGGAATTTCGTCCAATTTACACTCAATTTAAAAAGAGAAAATCAGAAAAGCTATGTTTAGAGTACTGTGTACACGAGTCAATTTGTAAGCACAATTTCTGGGTAGCTTTTTCTTTTTGTGTGTTTTTTTTCTTTAGGATGTGGACTGGTCTATTGAATTTGTAAGGCATTTTAAGGGTTGGGTAACAAAGGTTCATAAAATGTTGTAAACTATATTTATTGATGTACAAGCAGGGGAAAAACAACAATTTAAAAAAAAACACGGAAAATGGGTTTCTTTCTCCATGAGACAAAGATGTTAATTACATTGATAGTTCAAGATATACTCCATATCATTAGCTGTACGTGGTCAAAATAAAATCAATTAAGTAGGAATAGAAAACTAAAATCTAGGTCATTTACAGTGTATTTCCGATTGGCTAACTTTCACTGCTTATGGTCATGTTTTGAGAGCCTATAACTTCTACATCACTTCGAATCACAGAACGAAACTTACAGGTTTTGTTCAGTTCTAGTAGAAGCATTGCTTGGCAAAAGCAATAATTTTCTATCTGGTCCCCCTTTTCCGAAACTTGACCTTGAAGTTGTCGAAATTTAGATATTTCTCAAATTTGAGGCCAAAAAATGCTAGGAAGGGGGAATCGTATAACTTGTTAGATCTCTGGAATCTGCACCAAGCATAGTTCTTTCATAAAAAGTTACAACTTGTGGTATGAAACCGAAGCCGCCTTAAATGATCCATAAAAGCAAGGATTTTGCTCCTAAGTAAGGGCGAATTATGAGCCTCTTAAGGCCAGATTCCAAAAATGTATTTAGAAATTTTGATACATTTTCAATAAGCCCAAGACATCTTCTTTCAAACAGTGAAAACCAGAACCTTCTATTTTTAATGAGAAGACAGCAGTTGCCTTTTTTCTAAACCCTTGCAAACTTCTATTTTTGGCTGCCGCAGTAAAGAAAATCAAGCCTAGATTTAAAATGCCGGCTAATTAAAATAAAATAAAAATTCACTTGTGCTTCGCACTAACAAGACTATCTATGGTGCAAATATGAGAAAATTCAAAATGGTCGAGGAACTCATGCTGGTTAATTTCACATGGCATGACCCGAGTATCATAAAATAAGTTGCTCTAACCATGGCATATTTTTATAGGATGCAAAAGCATTCTATATTTATTCCAATTCATTGAAATATATTTGAAATTACATGCATATCTGTTTTTGACATATAAAAGTGCTCTAAATAAATTATGAAATAATAATAATTTTGAAATTATTGTCTTGAAATGTAATGCAATAAACAACATACCAAATAAGTTATTTGTAGCTATTCACACAATTCCCCTTCTTCACAAGGAAGCAGTTTAAACAGGTTTATCATATTTATAAGAATACATTTACCTACATACACGTTTAGGGCCTATTCTTGTTTTCTAGTCAAATATATATTATAAAAGTACGATTAGGGTAGATATAGATGCAACAAGAAACGTTTCTACAAGAAAGGAAATGGAATAATTAAAAATCTCGACTTATTGTCATCATAATATAACAGTTGTTTAACAACCACTACCTGTAATATTTATATATTTGAGATACATAAGACAGGCATGCTGGATACGAATATTATTTGCGGAAGTGCTACAAAACTAAGTTTGTTCATTCACTAACTTAAAATACAAACTTGGAATTTCAATATTTCACAAAATGTTTGTTTTTATTTTATAAATTTGTACAAGTTTTTTTTCTTTTTCTTATTTTCTGTTTTCCAATAAACTTTTTGAAAAAATAAACACATAATTTCGATGTATAGATCCTACTTTATAGACACAAGGTTTGACTCTGAATAGCCAAATTGTTACACATATGGATACAATTTATGTAGTCAAATACTTAATGTTGCTTACAAAGAGCTTAGGCACATATGACACACGTTTCGAGTGTTTATGGTACACATATTTCTGGCATCTTATGCAACTTGTTTTGGTTTTCCTTGCCCTTTCTACGCACACATATGGAACAACGACTCTTCTTACGAGCTGGTTCTTGTTCATCCTTCATGGTATTCCTGGAATTGATGGGAATGTCACAGATGTCGTCATCGTGAACGCCACCTCACTCCTTCCCAAGTGATATTTTCTTCTTGAGTTTTTCTTTAAAGGCACGCAGTGAATGACAGTCCATATTATTATGCATTCAATACGCTTATATCTACGTTGATGTTGAATATTACCATGGGATATCATTTTGTTCTTTATGATAAAATGCCGAACCATCTGATCCATTGTATCTACTCCTGCTTTGTTAGCATTGAAACCTTCTATGACCTGAGGTTTGCGTTTCTCTGACCTTTCCTCTGTGACTGCTTGCAAATTCATTGCACTTAGTAGTTACCACTTCAGATTGATTAGGACAATAAGACAATACCAACGCATTGTCTTGAATTCGAAACAAGGTTAAGAATTTATTCCTTCCCTTAGGGAGTCTGATGGCAGTTCTGGTATATTCCGTCGGGTTGCACCGACGAGCATCGCCCGCTTTGAAAACAGTGCCTCTGCAAATTCCAGACTTGTAAAGAATCTTTCACGCGTAATACTGAGGCCACTGTTTTACATTTATTCTGTGAAATCCTTGATCGGTCTATTTCCTTGCTTTATTTCTCTGGAACCCTCTGAGCTCTTCCCGTGTACTGCATCTTCCAAGCATCGTTTGTTGTACTATCACACATAGACCAAATTGTAGTACCATACTTTCCCAGTTTGGAATGCATGTAAATTCTGAATGTCTCTATAACCTAGCAGGTGCTCATCTACAGTCATGTTTGGTCCAGGTACATATGCTTCTCTAAAATATCCATACCACATGTCAAAGAATTCCTTCTTTGGTACTAATTTATCAGGTGATTTTATTCTGCGTTTTAGGGTATATTATCAAAGTGCATCATTCTGAAAATTTCTTGGATAAAACTCAACACCGTGACCAAGACCGGAATAATCAGATAGTGACGAGACCAAGACCAATAATGTCCTAAATAATTCGAGACGAGAGCCAGGCGGATGCAGGTCTCGTCTCGATACCATCCCTAACATCGAGTGGAATAACGTCGGAAATCAAGCAGTCCCAACAGTACCGAAAGTGACTGGATGGAATCGTCTCAAAGGAACGATTCTTTGGTAGATTAATTTGCTGCTATCAAACTATTATTATGTAGATTGTTTACAGTGTTACAATATCGTATTCTAGTGGAAAGTTGTTCCGAATTTATTCCAATAATGAATAGAATATAATTGAAATTCATGGGCTGCATTAATGCCGAAACCCATTTCATGAAACTACTGTGGAACGGAGAATAAAAGAATGTTCGATTGCTGGTAATCTATGGCGAGAGAGGCGTATACAAATTTAAATTGGAAGGAACTGATCCAAAACAACTATTTTCAAACTAATTCCAGTACGAACTAAAATAACTTCGAATATAAAGGAACGTTCCATTTCATGAAAGTTGGTGACGCGAATGTTCCTCCCGAAGATTTTTCTGCAGTCTCCGTTTCTCCAATGTAACGCTTTCGAAAATATTCCTTTCGGTGCTCTAGCTGTTTCCGAAGCTATAAAATGCGGGGCCATTCCGCGGTCCCCTTTGGGTCAAGGAATAACATCGAAACGAATAACTTCGAAACAAGAGGTGTTTGTTCTAGTGGAGTCATGCTATTAAAATTACGTCAAAATGTGTGGATTATAGAGGACTAGTTATTATCTTTGCATTCGGAATGGTAACCGAAACCAAAATATTGTTTTTAAATTTGGTTTCGGAAACATATCAATAAACATAAAAAAATCATCTCGGTTCGGTTTCTGAAACTACATTAATGTAACTACGATTTACATCGGTATTCGGGAAACTTCTTCAGTTGTGGTTTCATTGCATGAAGTTTCAATATTTGTCCTCTGCAAATGTCCTCCGTTACACTGATGCACGGAGTATCATATCACTGTTTCTTGATCCAACATATCAACCGCCTTGGCATAACCTTTGTAATGCAAGAGTATGTGCAACGATATAGATAATATCCTTTTCTGATTCTGCCAAATCCCGCATCGCTGTGACAGTGCATTTCGAACGACCCTTGATTTTATGTCGTTTCTCTTAAGACGTGTTTGTCGCCTTTCACTTGTGATTCCACTTCTGGTTAGACTTTACACCATCATTTGTGCCATCTCAAGTCTCTAATACTTGAATAGGTTCATTAGATATGTCCCAGCCGGTTTCATACCTAAACTGTCCGATATTTTATTGTTATTTACCTTGAACACATTGTCAGATACATATCCACTACGTGTTTGTTATTAGCACAAGACACAAGACACATATTTGATGATGCGACCTCACTACACAGTATTATAATATGTCGTTTAGAAAACATTTACCCCTCTCTCCTCCATTAACACGTTTACTGAATGTTAAGCGAGGTTTCTTATCACATAGAACGTCTCAAGGGAGCTTAAGACTGCAGTATCTCATTTGATTAAATATCTCATGATTGTATTGTTATACTTTCTAATATTCACCTTTGCTGGTCAATATCGTTTCCACTACATTAACTAAGACTATTTATTTTGGTTTGCTGGGAATAATAATCTGTTTGATTAGTGCAATGATGACAATCCACCTTATGGCACATGATGATATAGGGTCCTTCATGAAATTCATATCTAGGATCACGTAACTTTCCATAACACATCTAATATAATGCATGGCTTTTTGGCGATCGAAAGGGACCGTGATATTCATGATGGCCTTGAATTGCCAAATTGATCAACGCACGTAACACTATTATTTTTGGTCGATATTTCTGATGAAAATCATGTTTTATTAGTACAATATTTTCTATTTTTTTATGTAGATCGTTACTGCAGCAAGAACTTTCGGTGTACGTAAGCCATAGAGAAGGCTAGTAAGTTTGACCTTTTCACAGTATCTTCCTGCGTCAATCTACATTTTAAACGATTTATGTTCCCCCTGCTACATGTATCAGTGTGTAATACTTACGATATTCAAAACTCTTACGTTTGTTCCTTATTTTCTCGCTTGTACCATCTTCAGAGGTTGCCTGAAATTTTCCTGCAATAGCTGGTCTGCGATGTCAGCAATTCCTTCGATATTACTGATTTCTAGTGCTAAATCTTCCATCTCCTTCCAAATGTATAGTCTGTCCCTTCCGTGGATATTATATGTCGATAAAGCGTTAAAGCCTAACGCTCTGTTAATATTGTATTTAGATGTCATAGTAAATCATTCTGTCCTGAAAGCCTGGACAACGAACATGATCTTTTATCTCTGTTATTCACACACCTACAATGGGTCCAGTGAATCTCAGCATTTTTCCTTTTTATTTCTTTTGACACAATATGACCGCAACTTCGGTTGGTGCGCCGACCTTTATAGAGTGGCTAGGTTTTACTTCGCGTGTAAGCTGTGACATAAACTGCCATCCATTACGTAAACTATTACAAGATATACGCTTTCATAAAGGTATATATCTAATATAACAGTCATACTAAGTATTTATCTTATTAGCAACAATCCACAATTTTGTTGTAACAGTCCTTTAAAAAACTTTCGGTTGTAATATTGGTCACACCAACTAATCTCACAACTTACAGCAGTTGGCATGGCTGAAATAGTTCTCTTATCGCTGCTAACTTGTTGGAAAGCACTTCGCACTTGACGTTAATATAACTGGCTGGTTGTAAGCTAAAATATCTCCCTGTTACAACCTTAAAAATATGTATGATTCAGTTCTGTATGCGAACATGATATTTCTCGTACTGCATTATTTCAAGACCTACCAATCAACAACTATAACATTTGCGGTAAGTAATGTTCTGACCTCCACACAAATGTAGCACAAACCTTCGCGTGGGATAATTATAACTTCAAGATAAAATAATTTCGCTGTTTTGGAACAAACGTTATAAAAAGCATTTGAATATAATTGAAAAACGAAATAAATTAGAAATATACATTCTGCGGAGAGAAACTACTGAAAACGATGAAAAGAAAATTAAGTATGCATCTAATATTCACCCTGTAAATTAAGCTGAGTAATTAACTGTACGTGTAAAAGGTAATTATTTTTCAGAGCTGGTTAGCAGTCCAATAATACAATATATATGAAAGAATTATTGATTCCTATTTCAGATGAAAGATCACAGACGAGTTAGAGACGAGGAATCAAGCTTCAAAACTCTCATGAAAAGTCACGCAGTGGAGAAACCTTTTAAATGTGAAATGTGCGAATTTAAGTGTACTCGAAAGAATAACCTGAAAGGACACATACGCACACATACAGACGAGAGGCTTTTTCAATGCGAAATGTGTGGGTATAAATTTACTGCAAAGAGTCGTCTAAAAACACACATGTTTACACATACAGGTGAGAGGCCGTTTCAATGCGCAACATGCGGATATAAATGTATTCAAAACAGTCAACTGAAAATTCACATGTTAAAACATACAGAGGAAAGGCCTTTTCAATGTAAAACATGCTTGTATAAAAGCATCCGAAAGAGTGATTTGAAAAGACACATGTTAACACATACTGACGAAAGGCCGTTTCAGTGTGAAAGCTGCGGATTTAAATTTACTCAAAGCTGGTCTCTGAAAATGCACATGTTAACACTTACTGACGAGAGGCCGTTTCAGTGTGAAACCTGCGGATTTAAATTTACTCAAAACATTTCCCTGAAAATGCACATGTTAACACATACAGGCGAGAGGCCTTTTCAATGTGATACATGCGGATATAAATGTACTCGAAACACTCTCTTGAAAATGCACATGTTGATACACACAGAGGGGTGGCCTTTTCAATGTGAAACATGCGGATATAAATGCATCCAAAAAAGTTATTTAAAAAGACACATGCTAACGCAAACAAACGAGAAACCTTTTGAATGTCAAAGCTGTGGATATAAATGTACTCGTAAGAGCCTTCTAAAAAAGCATATGTTAATACATACATACGGGAGGTCATTTTAATGTTAAACATGTGGATCTGACAATGGACATGCTGATTCATAGAGGTGAGAGGCCTTTTCAATGTGAAACGTGTGGGCATAGATCTACTCAAACGTGTGATCTGAAAAGATACATTTTTAACACACAGAGGACGGACTTTAACAGAATGATGCATGTGAATGTTAATGCACTCAAAAATAGGCTGAAAAAACATGGTAACATCCAGACGGGAAGCGTTTTTAACGTGGAACTTCTTAATGCACATAAATGTACCCGAGGGGACTTCCAATGATGTACCAAATGTACTCTAAATAATTGCCTCGAAACACATACGTACAGGAGAAAGTCGGTTTGAATGTGAAACATTGATATGGATACATTGAAGATCGTGAGTTAAAAAGACACAAAAATGCATGAAGTGGGGAGGTGCTAATTTTGAAACATGCGAATATAAATAGACTGAAAATAGTGAGTCGATTCGACACATAATAATGCATAGATTACTTCAACGTAAATATACTCTTAAAAGTAGGTGAATGCAAGCCGGGAGTTTTTCTTTTCTTTTAAATTTTATTTATTCGGATGGAATATTACATGGAGAGCCTAGTGAGTTTCCAATGTAGCTTTAAATAGTACTTTCAAAGAAATAATACAATAAAAGAAAAAAAATACATGAAGTTTGAAGAATGAGTCTGTAAAGTCTTATTATGAAAAACGAAAAGTCCTTAAAACTTACATGCATAATTACAATAAAAATAATCGATTTAATAATAATAAACTAGCACGCGAGTTTCTACACAACCAACCTACAGATTTAGGTAAACTGAGGTCCGAAGTGCTTCGTTAAACTGCCCCTGAGGGACACTTCTAGGTAGCTTTTTTTAATATTTTGATTAGATTTCGCGTGTCACGTTCGCGAGTCTTGACTACTTATGATTCGCTGCAAATCTAAGATTTTATCTGCCGAATCTTAAAATTGAAGTATACAATCCTAAACTTAGATGTGAAGTATTAAATCATATAATTGAATTAAAAATTGTAACATGGACGTAAACAACACCTATTCTCTTTAAACTAGAATGTATATCAAATTAAGGTAATATGCAAGAATAATCTATATCTTCTCTAATGTTAAAAGTGAATTAGATTTTTATATTTTCATCATTTACTAATAACGAATTTTATTAAATACAATAAACTTGTCGCTTTTCTTCATTCCGTCTCTGGTTGCACTTTAATCCCATTTTTTCAGTATTTTTCCTTTATTCTTTACTTTCCCCTTCAATTATATTATTTTCCCCTCCCCTCTGATTCTTTACCTTCCTATTCCTTTAGGAAGACCCTTACCTACTACTCCTTGCATCGTCCACACCTCCGTGTCCAGGTGGTGTTTTCTCTGATGCATTTTCCCCACCTCTATAACTTGGCGACACTGTTACCCAGCATCAGTTGGCAACATGGTGTCTCGGCCCAAATCCCGTACCAGTCTGTTCTATCAATTTTCTCCTAACATGCGAAAATACTTATGCATAATTTTCTGGACCAGTTTGGAGAATTGTGAGGACAGACAAATCGGTTTAGTTGTTGACATCCGCTTTTGATCCCTTTTTATATAATAGTTTTATTGCTGAATGTTCCCAATATTTTGGGAAACTTGCCGCGCTTGAAAGATTGGTTTATTATCTCGGCTAGTGGATGCGAAATAAGTCATATACATCTTTTCAATATAAACTCTGGGACTGCATCCTGACCTGGTGACTTTTTGTTCTTTAATTTACCAACGGCTGATATAATTTCTGCTGATGTAGTTGGCACTATGAAGAAAGACTTACTTACACGCTGGGGCCTAATTAGTTCTTTTATGGGGCCCCAGGTTCGAGTCCCATTTTAGCAGCTAAAGGTGAATCGTGACAGGCCAAAGTCCAAAATTACTAGACTGGCTCATATAAAAATAATGTTTACCAAAGTTTTACGATCAAATATATCTTGAATACAATTCTGGAAATAAGTCCGTTAACTAACTAATAAACCATGTAACTTTTTCAGTACAATTTCCAGAGTTGATACCACAATTGCTAAAATTATTTTTAAAATGTCTTAAACAAGGACTTGGTTAAGAATTATTTTATCGTCTGCAAAGACCTTTAGATATTGTGCAACAATGATTCGATTTTAATTTAAGACCTTCAAGAGCCAGGTTGTTTTGGCTCAGACCTGTTGGATGATGATGAGGAGTGAATTGGTGAGTGATTTAGGAAAGTGCGAGGAAACAAGAGAGCCGGGATCGAACCAGGGACCTCACAGACCAGAGATAAGCGCTCTCTACAACTGAACCACCGCGAATAGCCTTCTTTCTGAACCAATACGACTGTAAAAAGTTTATATATATAATGTGTGTGTGTGTTATTAATCTATTAATCATCTCCAAAGTTTTTCAAATAAAATGTATGCCGCCGGACATTTTATCCTGGCGCCGTCCCTTCCGGTGTGCCAAGGCACTTCTTAAATGTTGTATGTCTATTTGCATAATTATAGAACATTTTACTGAAGGCTAGACATAGTAGCGCAAGGGGAATTTTCTCTATTAAAATGCACTACTTCGTACATGGCTGGCATATTGTTTAGCAATGTCTGTTTGTAATGTTAATTTCTTCGACAAGTAAGAAAAAACCTGGTTGTATTGTAGATTTTGTCCCTCTTGATCACGAATATTCACAATTGAACACACCAAATACATTTGTTGTTTAGGTTTAGTAAACTAAATATTATTACGTCAAATGTACAAAAAACTTTCTACTTACGTTACGATTGCAATATACGAAAAGGTCCAGCCACTTAAGACCGTAAGGCATCTTTGGCTCAGATCGATAAAACATAAATAATGCTACAAAACTTTACCACGAGCAGTACGAGTAAAGATTATTTTACTAAATGTTTACTTCGGACATCAACCAATTCATTAAACGTGAAGTAATGCCTTTTTGGAAACTGTGGGGGTAAGAAGCCCCTAGCAGCCCTAGAGTGCTGGTGAGAGGGGTGGCATTTTAAAAATAACCTAAAACCGCGGATATTTTTGTCGAATCCATAGTTCTTCGGTCGCTGAAATGAATAGTGAAACTTTCAATACCGTTTAAGTCCAAGTTTACCGAACATCCCTAGGGGATTTGGGATGGGAAAGGGGGACATGTAAAAGTAAACGAAAACTACCGATACGAGTGTTAAATCCATAGTTTTCGGTGTCGCTAAGATGAATAGTGACACTTTCGATACAGTTTAAATGCAAGTTAGAGCAGGGTGGGGTGTGGAAGGGGTGACATTATAAAGATAATCAAAAGCGATCGACATTAGTGTCCAATCCATAGTTTTTGCGGTTACTGCGATGTATAGTGAAATTTTCGATGCAGTTTAAGTCAAAGTTCACCCCGTCTATACAGATGGAAGCGGTGACTTGTAAAAACAATCGAATGCGACCGACATTAGTGCCGAATCCATAGTTTTCGGGATCGTTGAGATGAATAGTGACACAAGTAAAAGTTGAGCCGCCATCGGCATTGTCCTAGGGCTGGGGGTAGGAAGGGGTGTGAGTAAAAATAGACGAAAAGGCCGATAATAGTGTCATATCCATAGTTTTCAAGGTCGCTGAGATGAGTAGTGACACATGTTGCCACTTAAGGCAAGTTCATCCCTCATAGGCATGTAAGTCATTCCTGTCACTTCTAGAGTAGACTTGAGAAGACATGACATGTAAAAGTAATCGAAATAACGGATTTTAGTGTCAAATCGGTCAGTCCTGACGATAATTAAGCCCGAGTTTGCTTGATAATATGTATATTGTCCGCACCAACGCGTGGCATATCAGCCAGTCTACATATATGAAAAGGTTGTATGTCTGCATGTATGTTCCGGCATAACTCTGGAACCTCTGGATTAATTCACACCAGTCGGTCATTTACGATTATCTTCATAATGGAACCTCTGGATTAATTTGATAGACGTCTTACAATCTGGAAAGACATATCATAGGGATAAAAAAAACCTTGCGCACCTAGGGAGGGAGGGAGGGAGTAAGTTTCATGGAAAACAGCCTATATTAGTGTCAAAAAATATAGTTTTAGGGTAATTGAGACGCATAGTGACATTTTCCATACCGTTCAAGTTCAGCCCCCCTTTGCCATCTAATAGACCTAGAACCTCTAGAAGTAGGGTGGGGAAGGGTTAACATGTAAAAATAATCTAAAGCGATCAATATTGGAGTCGAATCTATAGCTTATGGGGTTACATAGTGACATTTTCGATACCGTTTAAGTCCATGTTCAGCCCCCATCGGCTTGAAAAGAAGTGGAAAATTAAACAGTATAAAATGACCGGGATGGATGGTGTCAAATCCTTAGTTTTCGGGGTCGCTACACTGATTGTTAATACTGCCGATAACGTTTAAGCTCAGGTTTACTTTATAATTTATATATATGAAACAATCGTTCTGACTGCGCATCAACGGGCGGGAAATCAGTTAGTTTATTAATTTTAACATTAATTTAAAAGGCACTGTTGAGTTAGTGCGCCCTGTTGCAACTCTAAGAAATAAAATGAAAACTAACAGAAAAAAATGTGTGAGGATGGAGTAGGAAGGTGAATCTTAATTCTAATTTAACGACTTTTCTGGATGAACGGTACAAGACAAGTAGCATAAACATTTAGGAAACGTTTATACTTTTCAATTCTAAATTTACTGCTATTTAAAATGTGCACTTAAACCTTACTTCACAGAATAACATAATTGTTGAAACGAATCAATAGAAAAATAATAAGATGATTTCTAAGCAGTAAATTTTTGTCTCTCTTTGTAAACCTTAATATTTTCTACGTTTTCAGCACACGCATTAGAAACAAAACAGTGCCTAACTCTTTGTGAACAGAGAAATTTTAAAAGGGTATCATTTGCACTTATATCTATTACGGAAGCAGGATGTATTTCTTCTGTACTACTTTTTTTTTTTTGCAAAATACGAACGACATTTCCAATTATGCGAAATAATTTCATATTTTAGCAAAAATGCTAAAGAGGTTTCTATACAACATGTCTTGTGGAAGTAAAGAGCCGAGATAACAACGATGCCTATTTTCTTAGCCAGTACCAAATTTTCTGTTTTGTAAATAGAACTCTCTTCAGGAAACCTGGTTTGTATACCGGGGATTTCATTCACACTTGTGCGTCATCCTTCAATACTTTCCCCAAAAAATCAAGTGATCCTTACAAAGCTCCAAGTCTGATGGAACAATCTGTGTCGATGGGTCATAACACTTGCCATTAAGGTGAGTGGTTCGCTCGGTGCGTTGTAATCCAGAAGTCCCGGGTTCGATTCTCGCTGAGGACGCATGTGGTTCGGAGCTCACTTTTAACTGCAGGTCCGCTCCTTAGAAGCTGGACAGTTCGTTTTGGACCTTAATAACAAATCACTCCTTACCTTTGAACATATTTTTCTTTCTTGTATTAGTTGCGTCCCCAGCTGCTGAAAACATTCTTTAAACAATGGGAGAGAACAAGTTTGGCAAAAACAATTCGCATAACGATTTCGTTGCAATCATATAATTTGTCCTATATTTTAATCTTTCACAAGCTCCGTATGATCATAAGTGTTGCGATTCAAACTATCTTTGATTCAGAGTAGATGGCACTACAAACAAGAATTAAAGCAGGCTGCAAAATGGTATTTCCTCCAAGCGTTCTTGTGAAATAGAAATAATGTAGATAACAAATTAAAGAGCTTAACGCAATTTATCTGTTAGTGTGTATATTGTAGCATTCTCTTCCAGCAAAGTGTGGTATACAGCAAGTTACTGGAGTATTGCAGCGCTTTGGAGACATCGGAAATAACGAAGTTAACGAAAATAACTTTTAGTTAAGATCGTGCATTTCGTCAGCTTCGTTCATCTTTCCGAACCCAGCCAATGCTTTACAATTGCTTCTCACGTGATTAAAAATCTACGAATTTCAAACTCTTGTTGAGGTAGGGGTGCAATTTTGCTTGTGAGTTAGGAATGTGTGCATAAAAAAAATGAAATGAATGAATTTGACAATATACAAAAATCCACCTCCAATAAGAATAAAAAGATGCTTCTTTAGTAAAGAAAAAAAGAAAAAGAAAAGGCAAAGTTGATTACTGTAATTGGTTGCAAAATATGTGATGTGTGTGTTTAAAAGCAAAGGGGATATGTTTACATAAAAAATATTTAAGAATGTTGATTTTATGAAGTACTTGGCAAGTGAGAATTTTATTTGTATGATAATATCTTGAAATAGAGCAAGTTACAAAACATATGGAAGAAAGTACCATTTTGTTGAATTTATTTGTGGTCATGAAGGAACTTTAGCTGGGGACGGGATTGGGTAACAAAAAGGATGTTTGAAGGAAACTTGCCAGGGCTTAGTTTAAAGGTACAATTCCAGCATTGGCCTGGTGTGGCTGAGAAAACACTGGGTAAAACTCAGTCAGGATGAACAGTCAATGGGCAATCGTTTAATGTAGGTACTTGAAGAAAACGAACAAATGGTCGTAGTTCCGCGAAATAGAGTTGGTTTTATATTCGGGAGGTTGTGGTTCGATCACAGCGTCCTGCCTTTCTGGTTGAGGCAACTGTCGGAGTGCAACCTTAAAATAAGACCCTAGCCTAATCCTTCCCGTACCACTTGTTCTACCCTATCCCGGCTTGAGCCATAGATGCCTAAAGACCATAAATAAAAATCTTAATTCCAATTCCAGTTGAATACCAGCTTTCTAAAATTGGATGAGTTATTCCCCTATTACTTTTAATGAAGAGGTCCCAGCTTCCATCCCTGGTGAGTACACAAGTGTTTAGGAGTCTATTTCAAATGACAAATCATCCATCAATGTTACACAGTAATGTTACAAATCAGAAGTATTTTCGAAGCACTGCATGTTCATTAGCAATGCAAAGAGAGGACCTTCTACTTCTGTATTCCTCGAACTACTCCGTTCAATGTACTCCAGCCGGAATTGAACCCGTGACTTTGCGCACCCTAACGGGTTCCTTGAACACAATTCACTCAGTCCTCGTAGTTCAGGCGGTAATTTTGCGGACTACTCAGTGGCAGCGAGGAGGTTTCGTGGGTTCGAATCCCACACCGACCATCCCGACTGATGTTTTCCAGGGTATTCCTAAGTTACACAAACCGCATGCCGAATGATACCTTAAGAAAGGCCTTAGCCGATATCTTCCCAATCATTACCCTACCGTATCATTACCCTACCCCGCCTGAGCCACAGATATTAAAGGTTTTCAAGAAATTGAACGCAATACTTCCAAGACCTCTTTACCAAAAACTGTAGGTCCCATCCTTAGAAGCTCAGCAGTCTGTTAGCACGTTAATAATACTTCAATTAATCATATAAGTTTTTTTTAAATTAAAACGGCGTCCTCAGATTACATTGAAAATCGAAGCACCGGTAACTGACGTGTGAAGAAGATACGAAAACCCAGATCTGTGGAAATGCTTACGTTTGAATTGTAAAGCGAAATTCGGGTTAAGATCAAATACGATGCTTAATGGAAAGCCAAAGTTAAAAATGGGTGTTTAAATATTAAAAAATGAAAGCAGAGCTTTGAGGATACTTCTTTAAAATTTGAACAAAACATAGTGTTTTATAAAAGGTTTTGAAGAAAAACAGATGCTTGATAAAAATCGAAAACTGGTTTTGTTAAAAACCGGTGATTGAAGGGAAACCGAAAAACGGCGTTTGGAGAAAAATCAGCGTTTAGAGAAAACTGGTGTTTGAAATAAAACTGGAAACTGGGTTTGTGGAATAAAATTTGAAGCAGGTTTCCGTTTTTTTTAAAAACCGAATACCCAGTTTCCGTGCTCATCACACTTTGCTAAAGCCAGGCTCCCCCGATTTTACCTAAAAAATCAAATTTAAATAAAATTACTTCATTTTTAGGTTTAGTTCGCCCACAAGGGAATTTCCAGCGGGTTTTCATTATAGAACAGAATACCATATCCCTTGAAGGTACACGCTCTTTCACGTCACTACAACCCTTAGGACAGCCATAACCTCCACTCAAATGGGACCACCGAGCCTTCGTGCCGTTGGCCAGTGTTGGCGTAGCATTCGGGAGGTCGTGAGTTTGATCCCAGCTGCCGACCGCCCTCACTGAGATTTTTTTCAGGAGTTTTCCTGTCACACCAGGCAAATGTCGGGATCGCACCTTCAGTATAGGACCTGTCAGACACCTTCCCTAATTCTTTCCCGGGCTGAGCCTTAGATGCCTAAAGATGAAATTTCAAATTCAAATGAAACCCTACAGCATGTTTTAAATGTGCTTGGTTCAATTCCCAGCACTCCGGTCTACAAATGATTTAATTGATTGACTTCGGATCACTGCCATTACAATAGCGAATATGAGTTATAATAATGTGGTGATAAATAATGACTTGTTCGATCGCCGGTGGCGACACAAGTGCGAATCCCACGTTAAACTGTTGGTCCCATCATTAGAAGCTCAACTGATGATTTAGGACGTTAATAATTCACTCACTTATTAAATTTTACTGTTTTCCCGGATTTGAATTCAATACAAACATTATTCAACTGCGTAAGAGTTGTCTAGGGTAAGTTTAATGAGAAGTAACTACACACATTTCATGATAAAAAAGCACCAAACTTCTATCCCAAATTCTTACAACTAATATATACTTCTGAAACCGTCCACTTCCAATTTCCTCTTCATTCTCAGCAAACTACACAATGTCAATAAGACAAACACCTTCGAAGCACCACCACTGTAGAGTCGAATCACATTACTACGCCCTCTGCGAGATAGGTGATGCAACAGGAGTCGGGGGGTGAACGTCACTGTACTTCTCATTCACGAATCACGACCACGATTCAGTTAGCTGTCGGTACTACCTCACTTGTATTGTGCAATATTACGTGACTTCTCGAAACTTGGGTCAATGTCATCCTGCACCAAAGCAGATTCCGGAGCACGTATTCTGATACAGTGTTTCCAAACGAATATTTCTTGCCATCATTAGGCAAATGATTCAAACTCTGAACCTTAACACACACTTCAGGAAAACAGAAACGTAGCTACTCGATTAAAAATGTGAGCACTATTAAAATGTGCTCTCTTTCTCTTTTGGTGCTCCGATTCACGTCAGAGTGTTGATAGTTTGTGCTCCACATTTAGGGATGGCAAACAAACAAAACAAAAAAAACACACACACACACAATGGCTGTTAGGGAAATATATTCCAAAATTAATTAACCAAAGGCACACGAGCGTCTTGCGATCGGAATTTGTGAATTGATTGTGCAAAAGGATATAACTAACCTTGACCTAACCTAACCAATAGTTACTAGTCTATCCTAATGTACGAAAAAGGGCAAGAAAACAAATTCGAGGATGCATTTTAAAAATAAATATTTGCACCTCCTGGGATTTAAACCCGGGATTCTACTCAACGACCCGATGTTCTAGTCAATGAACAACGGGAAGAAATTGCAAACAGTGTTCGAGAAGCTTTATTTACACAGCACGTAATACGTGACCAGCAAGATGGCTGCCTCCTTCCAAATTCCGAGAACAAGTCTCCCAACGGCAAAGGAACATACCAAAATTAACAGAATAGACCGCATGTTTTAAAATGTACACTGTAAAAAATAGCTGTGTTAATTCAACACAATGCGGTGTCCCAGCGTGGCTACCACTTTTGTGTGTTAAATAAACACAACCTACGGTGATGATTTCGATACTGTGAAAAAAAAAGCTACGGCCGCAGTGAGATTTCAACATGGGTTGCTCAATTAGATGCCGACTTACCGACTTGGCTAAATCGTCAGACAGAAAAGGCACTAAATTCAAACGATATTCAGTGAACAACATTTGAATTAAACGACTACACTATAGATTTAAAAAGTGTATGGGTTCAAATATATGTTGCTGAACACCCAAAACAAAGTTACTTGAACGACTTATCCCATGGTTTAATCGCTTCCTATTTGTCAACTGAGAACCAGAATTAACATTCATTGAGAATATTACATTTCTATGAAAGCAAGCAAGATGGCGACAGCCAAACACTTGAGCAGCATTACTGTTTTTTTTATCGTAACAACGTGTCAAATGCTGCGCATGCTTTCATAGAAGTGGAACATTCTCAATAAATGGAGATTGTGCCCCCTAATTGACCAATGGAAAAGTGATTAAATAATGGCATACTTTCGTGAGAGTAACTTTGTTTGTGTTTGGGGTTCAGCAACATGTTTTATCCTCTGTATTCTTTGAATCTAGTGCTTTTACCGTCTGACGATTAAGCGAAGTCGGTAAGACGCTTGACTTCTAGCTGAGCAACTCATGTTCAAATCTAGCTGCAACCGTAACTTTATTTTTCTCCCAGTACCGAAATCAACACCGTGTGTTGTGTTGATTTAACACACAAAAGTGGTAGTCACCCTGGGACGCCGCATTGTGTTGAATTAACACAGCTATTTTTTACTGTGTAAGTCTGGAGCTAGAAGGAAAAACAGAACAGGAAAAGGAGAATACTTTGAACAA
>JAGDQP010035107.1:0-19754 GCA_022664845.1 Lepisma saccharinum | reverse complement strand
TATTTTCTGAATTTAGAGACCGAAGGGTATTATTCGGTTTATTTGATTACTACAACATGAACAATCACAAGATAATTCTGCTTACAAAGCTATGTAATATGTATGTACAGATAATATATTTCAATACTTTACATTGTTTTTGTTTGTTACAAACTCTAGGCATTTTCTCAAATGTGTAATCTTCTTTTTTGACATTTGAAGACATGTAGATTTTACAGCAACTTTCCTCTCAAGGATTGTTAGGTTTCAACAGAATTTTGATTTAATGTTAGTAGGCGATGTTTGTATCAAACACGAAATTAAAATTATCAATAATTAAGTTCTATTATATATTTACCAGTTTTGATGACTTAGTCATCAAACGAAAAGGAACGATGCTCTCTTAACTTTCATGTGCTCTATGTTACTTCTATAAACAGAATACAACAGTCTTGAGTTCCGATGTCTAAAGTTACTCCATTTTTCGGAGCAAAATTAGGCATATATGTTGTGTTAAACTTATTGAGAACTCTTCAGTACGTGTAACAAGAAATACTCTTATCTCAAATTGCATAATTGAAGGATGTGAGGCAAAAACATGTTAACCCACAAATGTTTATTTTTTGAGTTATTCAGCACCCGATGGAAAGGAATCATACCGCGTCGTTTAATGTTGCCGACTTCAAATTGTGCTCCAGAGATGGCAGCAATATTTACTTATAGTAAGCCTATTGTAACATTTTGGGATTCATAAGATGGTAACCAACAATTAAGATGGCGGGAAACGAGGAGCAGTATACCAGCTTGCCAGTAAAAAGGAAAAGAATTTGTAAATTAAACATTTCTTACAGGGAGTTCAGTGAAAAGATTTATTCTTGAGTGACTTAGGTAGCGAATATTATGGTATAAATAATAAAAACCACACAGCAGCATGAAAAATATAAATTCGTTATTTTGATTTGGTACAATTATTTTAATCCTTTATGTATAGCTTTACGTGAAAAATCAGCTTTCAGCCAATGAAAATGACTTGTGCAGCAGTAAAAATCGAATTTCTTAAAAGTTTAACATTGTGTGTTACCATGTTCTTGCCTCACACCCTTCAATTATTTAAAATGTCTACCAATATCGCTTATCACTAACGAAGCAGAAATGCGCTTGTAAAAACAATTATCAATTGATTGTTGATACGTTTGTCTAATTGCAAATATTTGTTAAATCTAAACAATTTAGAAAACATTATAGCACCACATTAACAAACACGATGCTGTTAACTGGCTATGCTAGTATTATATAAATACAAGTAAACTCTTATCCATGTCGTAAGCGTGGGACATAGTGGCAATGGATTATTAGGTCAATCCATAGCTTTCCGTTAAAACGTTGTGCAATTAGGTTTATATTTATAGCTTGTATTGAATTGAAAAGGGAAGAGACAACAAACAAAAGAACTATGACGCAAAGAGCTCGCTCAAAGACCCTTGCTCTTAGAATGATCAAACGTTTTATCAGTTCAAATATTCTAAACGTCCCTTATTCTTATACTGCATTCAGGTATGTTGCTATAGCTGCACAGTAAATGATTCTACCAGACTTAATATCAATTCATAAGGCACGAAACAGAATGGTGTTTTTGTAGAAAATCAATAGGAAATAAATATGTGCTTGCTTGGTTTATTTCAATCCACCTCTTTGATTCTTAATGTGGTCTACCAATGTTATCTTCAATACCATGCTTTAAAATAGGCGGTCACAAATCATCATTTTAAAATAAGGAAATTTGCAAACGATAAGTCCACTAGAGACACTACTCCAAGTTTTGCCGAAATGGGTTCGTTAAAGAACAACGCGACAAGACTTCCAGATGGTTAGGCCTATATCTAATTCAGCATCCGTGTAAAATTTGAAATACACTACAGGAAGACGATACTGTGTGGAATTAAATTTCGTGTATTTTTACATAGATTCAGTTACAAATGACATCATATAAATATGGTATAAAAGTTATAAACTTGACATAACACATAAAAAGCAGTAAAAAAAATTTTAGTGCCCAAAACTATCCCCGTTAATGGCATTTAATTTCACAATCTTCATGTTGAAAGCTGATTTCTTTAAAGAACAATGTTTTACGCTACTTTCAGAAATAGTGATGAATCGTTAAGAAATAAGTTTTCTTGTTGATAAAAAAAATCGACCCCAAGTACACAGAAGAATACTTGCCTAGTAAGTTTATTTTTATATTACATTAGTAATAAAAAAAAGAAGAACAAAATACCTTCTAAGTCACTACATTCCTCACTATATGCACATAAACTACATTAGTACCACGGGTTTCACTGTCATCTATTGGGACATAAACATTTGGTTAATGTCAAATAATACAGAGTTATACGAAATTTTGTTTGAGCAACTTTTTACAAAGCTAAACTCACTAAACCACTTCCGTGATGAAAACATAAGCGTGTTCAAATATGTAACTCGAACAAAAAGTAATTTATTCATGAACATGCTTTGAAATATGTAGTCTAATCAGAATTGGTGAACAGTTAAGATAGGGCAATACGAATAATCATCCATTTGTTTATCCGTTTATTAATGAAATTGCAGAGCATTTCTAGCCCTCTGGTTATCCAGCACGCCCAACACCCAGCCTGTACCAGTTTACAGCCCTATAAGATAATATTTCTGCGCAGAAAATCTACAGAACTCCTGAAATTAGGTAAATACTACCCCAATTTGGTCCTACACAGTGTGAAATATCTTGGTTCACTGACTGACTGATTCACTGACTCACTCATCCATATAAATTGACAGGCCAAACTACTGAAGCTAGAAACACATGAAGGTGTAGGACCATGAATAGGTAAAGGAAAAAGTCCGATATTTTGAAAAAGTCACCATCTTGGATCTAAAATGGCCGCCAAACCCATTGTTGTATAGAATACACAGCTCAAACGGCTGGGGCTACAGAAATGAAATTTGGTATGAAGGTACAACATTACTAGTAGATTTCGAAAATATTACGAGATGTATCCAAAGACGCCATCTTGGATACAAAATGGCTGGCTCTAAAAATGCATTTTCCACACCGTTTGAGCTAGAGATACGAAATTTGGTATGAAAGTGCATTATGACGAGTAGTTTACGAAAACATTACAAAATGTTGAAAGAGTCGCCATCTTAGATCCAAAATGACCACCACCATTGTTGTATAGAATACACAGCCTAAACGGCTGCAGCTAGAAACATCAAATTTGGTATAAAGGTATATTATTACCATTAAGTTACGAAAATGCTACCTGATGTATGCAAAGACGCCATATTGCACCCGAAATGGGGGACCAAAAAATCCATTTTCCACACCGTTTGAGCTAGAGATTAGACATTTGACAAAGGTGGATCATAATTAGTAGTTTAGGAAAATATTACAAAATTTTGGGAAAGTCGTCATCTTGGATCCAAAATGGCCGTCCCAAAAATCATTTTCCACACCGTTTGAGCTATAGAAATGAAATTTTATTTGAAGGTTTACCTTCAGGAGTAAGTCACGACAATATAATAAAACGTTAAAAAACTCATCATCTTTAATAAAGAATGACCACCCAAAAACCCATTTTCTAAACCACTAAAGCTAGACAAACGAAATTTGGTATGAAGGTGTACCATGACGAGTAGGTCACAAGAAAATGGTGAAAACCCCTCATATGAGTCGCAGCTCCCCGGTGGGTGGAATATTTGTACTATGAATTTTTATGTCCGCCAGAGAGTATCCGATTACGAAAAGCGGGACGCAGCCCCCAAACCCCTATGTCGGGAGCGCAACTCCACAAACAAAGCGATTCCATATACTATATAGTCCCATGGTCACTGATTGACTGACTGACTCACTCATCCATATAAATTCACAGGCCATACTACTGAAGCTAGAAACACCAAATTTTGTATAAAGGTGTAGGGCCATGAATAGGTAAAGGGAAACATCCGACATTTTGAAAACGTCACCATCTTGGATCCAAAAAGGCCGCTAAATCCATTGTTGTATAGAATACACGGTCTAAACGTCTGGGGCTATTGAAATGATATTTGGTATGAAGGTACATCACCACTAATAGGTTACGTAAGTATTAAAAAATGTTTCAAAAGACGACATCTTGAATCCAAAATGGCGGACATAAAAATTCATTTTCCACACCGTTTGAGCTAGAGATACGAAATATGTCAAAAGGTGTATTATCACGAGTAGTTCAGGAAAATATTACATTTTTAGAGAAATCACCATTTTGGATTCAAAAAGACCGCCAAAAAACATTTACCACACCGTTAGTGCTAAAAAAAATGAAATTTGGTATGATGGTGTACGATCAGGAATAGGTTACGACAATATAAGAACACGTTAAAAAAAGTGGCCAGTTTTAATCCAAAATGGCCGTACAAAAAATCCAAACCATTGAAGCTAGAGAAACGAAATTAAGTATGAAGGTGTAAGCCAATAATAGGTTACAATAAATGGAGCACCCTCTTCCGCTGTGGGGGGTGAAGATCGACAGCATGGAGGTGCAGTCCCGCAGAGAGAGTCTGGTTACGATAAAGAGGGTGCAGCCCCCAAAAATAAACAAGTTGGGAGCGCAGCTCCTACGGGGGCCTGGAGGCAGTGCACCCAGCGAAGCAAAGCGAGTCATAATATATAATGCAAATTATACTTTTTCATCAGCGTTTTGGGCACAAGTCACAAAATAATTCAGGTGTAAGAGGGGCAAACGCTTATATGTAAGAAAGAAAACTTGTTTTTGGGCTTTGACCAGAGCCGTGTACACTTGAAAATTATCAAGGTTTAGCTGTTACTCTTTAATTGCATTGTATTCTTCAAATTATATGTAAATATAGAGAAAATTTGTTTCATAATGCAGTAAGTTAGTATTAAATAAAATACTATTAACATACCCTATTAATACGTCGATTCGAGGTTTTATGGAAATATGTACCCATATTTTCATTGAAGTAGCTTATATTACACTTGAACATCGAGATTGTGAGAACCTGTTTTGTTAAACAACTATACAGGTTTCTCATGAAGAAGGATGGTTTTATTAAAATATTATTGAGAAATATTCTACTGTGGACTGGACTTTGATGTGGAGAAACCTGTTTTTTGTTGAAATATATTTCCTTATTACATTACTAGTAATTTATACAGATATTTAATATAAAAATTGGTATAAATTTGTATCGGAAAAGAATTAGCATTACTGAGCAATGTAACAAATGTGGTAAAATCGATACATTATATCATCATTTAATTGAATGTGACAACAGAATAGCTATATGGAATAAATGCTCTTTAGATAGAAATTCAGTTAATGATTTTACAGTCAAAAGAGTATGTTGTAGACCTGTTTTTGGGTATTTACCGCCCGCGAGATGGAAATTTGTTGTTTGGTTGTGAGGTCAAACTTTAAATATACTTACTAAAGATATACAGGGTGTATCAGACCACCCGTGCCAGGCATTTATCTCGACTCGTAGTGCACGTAAACACTTCAAACTAAAAATTCAACCATCAAAGCGTATGTGAGGAATCAAATGGTGATGCTCCCATGTCCAGTGGCGTGGCGAGAATATCTCCAGGGGGGTCAACTGCAAAATTTCAAGTGGAAAGGGGTACAAATTGATATTGCTTTGGAAACATTATTGAAAAAGAAACAACTTTTACAGGAAACACTTGTCGTGAAGTGCGACGGTTTGGCATCTACGTCTGTTATTAGCCAACTCGTTACCGAACGAGGAGGCTATTGGATTGAAGCAGTCCTCCGTAATGATCGGAGTGGGCAAACGGTAAGCGATATCAAAACAATTTGTTTAGATTCGGACGCAGCGTGGTCGAAATGTGTGCAAGGGACACCTTTCTCGAGCATATGGCCACTGCCGGTCCGGCTAAATTCATGTGGCCACTATTCAGAACGTTACGAATTGGCTTAGAGCGTTTATTGCTCTTTATGATCGTGTGTGTTGTTGAAACGCTATTACAGAATAACAGTTTGAGTTGGCAATGACTCCAAAAGAACTGGACTAGAACATATAAATAGAAACGTATGAGGTACCAGATAGCACATGGTCTATCAAATAGTATGGTTGTTGAAAACTCTTTACAGCATTCAGTATGAAACGTTATTACATACCTCGTGTATGTATCAACAAACCGAAAAAAAATTACATGACAGTACGTTGAAATGCCGCGGTCGGAACCAATTGAAAACAGAAAAACAGAGAAAAACACACTTTGGTTGTAAGTAAAGCTACTTATGAAACAATTGTGGATGTAAAGTCTCAGCAATAAATCATCCAAACAAACCTAAAAGTTCAAACTTCTGAAAGTACTGCCACTCTCCGAGGCTTCGTAACTCACAGTCACTTGTGTAAACATTGTAATAGAAATCACTGTTCGGAACTCCATGCACAAATAATTGTTCCAGAAATGTACAAATAAACAAACTGAAGATAAGGAAGAAAATGCATAACGTGAACTGCAAGTTCTGCACATTCTCGTCAATAGGTCATAATTGGTCCACAAAGACCTCACAATAAATGTTCAAAGGCCAGCACCTGCGATGCACATGCGAATGCGTACCAGGACATTGTTCACTGCACGTAACAGTTCATTTGCACTTAGTCCATGGCAGACATTACGGATCCTCTCTATCATGTTTTCCCTTGTAGTAGGACGCTCTTTGTTAACCAAACTTTTTGACAAGTTCCCAGAAGAAAAAATCAAGCGGAGTCAGGTCCGGAGAACGCGCTGGCCAGTAAACCGGGCCTCTTCTTCCGATCCATCTGTTTGGGAATAAACGAGCAAGAGTTCGCCTGGCCAGTCTCGCATAATGAGCAGGGCACATTATCTCAATTGTCTCAAGACACTCGGAAACTATTAACAAAGGGGATAGTTAGTTACCCTGACGAAAGTGGTAACTATACTAAACCCATGTTTTCTATTCATATTACTATAATGATCAAATACAAACATGGAAATCATAATTTACTAATAATTTTCATCTTGCTTAAAACTGGTATTTATTCTGAATATCCATGTAGTCGACTACTTTCATAATAGAATATATCACATACGATATATCACTACCTTTGAATTCATTTATTATCTACACACAATCAAGATACCCTTTCTTCAGTGAATGATACTGACTCGCGGGTTGCATAACTAGTAAAATCTTTAACATTCTAAAATGTCATTTATCTAGAGATACATATACGAATTACAAGTAACCCGTTTGACATTAGCTTCAATCTTAAATTATAAGGAAACATCATTCCATCAAATGTACAAAGTTCGTTTCCGTCTTTTAAAGAAAATATTTTTGACGTGCAACCTAAAATCCAAAACATCAGTCACTTTGTATTATGCCACGTGCACATGACACAATAGAAATATGAATATTGATTACTACTTCATGGACAGATAATTATCCTCATGATAACAGTTCAATATGGGAATATGCGTTTTGAAACAACGATTTCTATTAACAAAATCCACCTTTTCTGTACATTCACACGACCAAGATCATAGATCTTTCCTGCTGTCCGGTAACGCTTTCCTTTATTACTTTCCCTCTCCACTATTGTTTCCGACATTTAGCATCATTTCAATCAAGAATATGGAACGGTTAGCTCAGCTCCCCTTTCCGTAGCTCACATTGGGCATAGAATTCCCATTGCATTTGTTTGCAAAATTGTCTGACATTCTCAAGAAAATACAACAGTAAATTACTATATGTTCGTTAAGAGAATACAATAAATTTGAATGCCGAAAGGAATTAGGGCATCTGCTTTCTCTTTAAGAACTAGAATTTTGCATAAAACCGGTTTTCATGTTAGAAATATGAAATAAACCAATGGCACTAACTTGAAGAAAGTTTAATATATGGATTTTCTGTTGCACCTTGAAATGTGATAGAAAAGTTACAACTTTTATTCTACAGATTATTCCCAACCCTACATTAACAAATTTTAAGGGTACTTTCAAACCGTGTTCGGCAATCGAATCTTGGTTCTTCTAAAACATGAATAAGGTAAACAATCGAACTGACTTCAACTTAGTAGGTATTTACGCTAACTACATAATACTTTATATCTCATCAGTTACCAACTATGAACCACATTCCACTATATTCACAGTTTATAGACCTCTATACATTAAACAAGTGGAGACGTTTTCCCACTTCTTACCAGCACTTAACATGTATTGAAGATATTACTAATATACATCTTGATAAATACGATTCTAAAACTAAACAAGTATAGGTTGTTCCAGGTTAGATTCATTTGATTATTATTAGCCTTTCCGGAATGATTGATTAATAACTAGGTTAAATAAAATGAAACTGCAAACTATCTAGGCGACCAACTTCGGCTTCAAATCACATCATCCCAAGAGGAGGAAAGAAAGGAAATATAAAATGCATATTCCTTTTCACTTGTTGGCAATTATTCAAAGCAAAAAAATCTAGATTAACCTTTTCCATGATATCACTGCATCTCAGCGTAATTCATTTAAACATAACTAAAAACAGTTCGCATAGCTCTCTGGCTATTCAAAAGAAAACAACTCTAAAGTTCAACGACGATTATTTTGAAAGAAAATCAGCTTCACTGTTAAGCACAAAAAGAATCACTCTTTAATTAAGAACACACGTATTAAATCATTAGATTCACATATTCTTCCTTTCATTAAATTATTATCACTGAGAAATAATCCCAAGGAAATATTCTTATCAAGATAATCAGTTCTATATCATCCAAACGAAATCAATGTCGCTTCGATAATTTCAAACCAGAAAGTATTTAAAAAGGATCAATCAATCACGCTCCCTACCACCAAAAGAAAGGAAAAGGAGAGTAGAAAGACACGGAGGAGTCAGAAGAATCCTATCACGGTCGTCGATACTGAAAGGTGATAGAAAAGCTACATCTTTCATTCTACAGATTATTCCCGACAGAGCGAATAACCCAATCTTAATAAATTTTAAGGGTACTTTCAAACCGTGTTCGGCAATCAAACCTTGGTTCTTCTAAGACATGAATAAGGTAAACAATCGAACTGACTTCAACTTAGTAGGTATTTACGCTAACTACAAAATACTTTATATCTCATCAGGGACCAACTATGAACCATCATTCCACTCATCATATATTATTAGCTTTTATTAAATCAGTTGACCTCTTCGTTCTACTAAACAGAACATTCTAGTTCTCTCTCATATTATATAAACGCGCTAAATAATTAAACACGATTTGCAGAAATCTTCTCTATTAATATCACATATTATCGAAGCTTATTTTAATATTAGTTCTCCTTCTCTAAGCGACAAAGTAATCGCATCAAGTCCAACCTAATATGAGACAACTCCCTTAGTATAAATACTTTCCAAGATGAAGTACGGTAAACTTTGGATCCTACTCCAAGTGATTATACTAAATCAAAATCAAAAATAGCTGAAAGAAAAAAAATCATCAATTAGACTTAAATTAAACATGCCTTAATCTATCATTCCTTTTAGCTAATAAAAATCGCTTAATTAATAATCGTTGAAAAAATATTTGTATTTTGAAATTAACACAATTTTATTTTGAACTTATGAAATTCTCTCTACAACTTAAAGATTCAAGCTTTTTGACATATCTAATATGTATTCAGATATTTCAATAGTAGAAAAAAATATTTTATTAACTAGTCTCGAACCTCTATTCATAATACAAAACTTGCTAAACTGTAGTAATGATCATAATGATATTCGTTTGCATAGAGCATTGCTTTGGAAGTATTCAAAATCATATATAACCAATTAGCATTTTTAATTAGTTAAACAAACTCTTGGAACAAATTCACATTAATATCATTTAAAATGCTATAATTCTTCTTTTTATTTAAATTGAAATAACAAAATCCATAATTAGACAATTTCTCTATTCCTTGTTTCAGAATTAAGTTAACATTTCAAATATTCGACTTTAAAAATCTATTTTCATACTAGATATGTATTTTAGGAAAGGAAATAAGATTAATATCCAAAAGATGATCTAACCTTCTTACGTTTTATAAACCAATACCGGAACCTTCGGTGATTAAATATAATTGCATGACTTCGCTTAAACCAACGATGAAAAGAGGGAAAACTTAGATTTAAAGTAATCCGAAAAACCTCACATTAAAACTTTTCAAAACAACACGAATTTGCAAAGGTTAGAAGGGGAAAACTCTCTACTAACGGGAGTTAAACGTGCATATTTGTTTACTTAAAACCTAAAAGAAAAACACTTTCCATCGATGACAGCAGAAAACATTCCATTTAAGTTACTTCGGGATATTAGTTTCCAGAAGTTCAATCACTTCTTACCTTTTTCCAAAAATGCCAATTTATCGGGAATTAATAGTCTTCCTTTCATCCGTACAACTTCTACAGGAAGTCTTCTTCCTAATAGGAGTTCTGCATTACGGATACATCGACCTAATTAAAATATTTATAAAATTCTCGACGAAAACTTAAAATTCGCGCTACTGCCCGTAACAAACAAAATTCAATCTAATGAACATTTCTTTAGCAACGCTATAATAAAAAGAACAAGAAGATAACATTTCCATACTGATGAATAAATAAAAACAAAAAGATAAAACCTTTTGGAACTATTTTGCTAAGCAATTTTTCTTAAAATGGTTCAAAGAGACAAATACAACTTTAAATTCCTTAATCCATAAATTAAGAGACTGAATTATTGTTTAATTCAAATTAAACACAAAAATGCCATAGTAACAAAAATAACAGAAATAAATAGTAATTTGGAACGTGACAAAGGGACCCTCCTAACTAAAATGTCTCATATAGACACAGGAAACCGTGGCACAAAGAAAGTTTTCATGTATAATACTCCGTAACTTTAATTCTAAATAGAAACGGGTTAACTATAATAAGTATGTTGCATAATCTAAAACGAGTCTGCTACAATCTTCGAGGAAAAATACGTTACATTGAAAATGCTGTGAACTTAGCTTCTTAAGTAAATGACATTAGAATTGATAAGGATATTCTCAAGCACGAGTTATAATTTCCAGTGTACTATACTTTATTGAGATGAAAAATGCTATTGTCAGTTGCGTATGAGTATCTAAAGTGCACCCGTGCTATTTCTTTAACCAAATCAAATGCTTACCTACTTAATAAAGAATTATGCTTTACTCGTATAGTTACTTATTTAAAATATCTTTAGAAATGTACCCAACTCAGAAACACAAGTTTCTTGTGAAATAAGGAATTATATGTACGCTTGTTTGCTCGATTGTAATCCGATTTCAAGAAGTTGTTTGTATGTATCATTTTAATCAATGCTTCCGTCATATCCCTTCTTCAAGATCTCAGCATAATTACACTTTTACCTACCATAAAAAAATAAACGTATAGTCCTTCGATTACTGTATAGCACCTATTGTTTAAAACACGTATCTAAGTATTTGTTTATACTTAGCGCTTCTAAAATGAAAAGCACAATTAAATACAAAACTACAATATTGCTCAATCGTAAACATTGAATTCTCCATGTAACACATTGAATGTTCAGTTTACTGCAGTTCACCCTGTTTCATTGTAAAATATGCACTTTTCTTGGGTGAACAAACATTCACTATTTATGTACTAACACATCGTTTTACAAACAGAAAAGCATGAAAGAACTATCTCGTTATAAGATAAACATAAAATAACCTAACGTCAGATGAAGTGATTTGCTGTTATCTAATTAGATTTAGTTACAAATCTGAGTCTATTATCTGATCATCAACTTGGTTCTCGTTCACTGAGAACCATCATTTAAGGAACTCATTCTATTTACCGTTTAACTAGATAATTCGTAATTCAGAAAATACTTATCATTACAGTTGACAATATTATATTGTTAGTGTGTTACAGTTTCCTTCATTTACCAAACCGTTTTCCGAAAATCTTGCCTGTTTCGTTCATCGTATCAGTTAGACAACGTTATAAACTATCTGGTAATTCTCTTGGTTCTTTAATTTTTCCGTCCTTCAATCATCTTCTAAGTTTGTTTATTGTCTATAGAAGTTAGGATTTACCCTTGTATGTGATAATTCACTCTGACCTAACTACTTACTCCACTCAGTGTTAAAACTAGGATCCAATAACTTTGTATTAGTTTCTGTTACCATCATCTTTTGGTGTATTTTCCTCTTTTCGCCTTAGTTTCTTTGCTGTTATGTTTTCTTTGAGCCTTTGGTTTCGCTGATAACTCTGTCTGTCTGGTCACTGTTATAGTAGCTTGTTGTTTCGATATCGACAGAGAATAAGGATCCTCGATAATGTTACGTAATTCTGCTAAATCACTTTGAAGAATTTGCAGTTCCTCAGTCACTGCATCCAGTTTCTGATTACCTTGTTCTTTGAAGGATATGAAATCATTATGTAACTTCACCTTATCAAGGTTACATGTCAAATTGTTGTTTATCTACTTATGATAATCGTGCAATTGATTGAACAACGAAGCTATACATAGTTCTAAACTAGTACAATTGTCCAAACAATGATTAGTAGAACATGTCTTCATCTCTGGTTTTACTTCTTGCTCAAATCTCTAATTAGGGAATAATATATTCAAACCATTTCTTCCTAGCAATGTACAAGGTAAGCCGATTAGTGTAATAAAGAACAGTAAAGTATAGGTCACATTTTCTGTTCATTTGACCTATACTTCAAACTGCACTTTACCCAGTAATTGAATATCAGAATTTTTAATTAGTTATATGCTTTGTTTCTGTAGATGTAATTTATCTGATGCTTCTATCTCCATTAGTGTTGTCAAGGGCATGAGATTTGAAGCTAATCCTGTGCTTGCTGTACATTGTATCACGTGTTGGTTCGCAACTAAATCTATTGTCTTCATCTTGAAATCTTCTAGTATTCTTTCTCGTGGATTGTTAAGTTTACCTACAATTAAACTATCGTTAATAACTCTCGCATGAGTTGAGTTATGTTCCTTATCTGTCCAATTTGAATGTATTGTGGATAATGGCACCAATTGTTGTGCATTTTCTGGTTGAGTGTGCTGTTCCGTTTTAATCACTTTTTGATCTGTCAGTAAACGTTTTGATTTAGATATTTGATAATTGTTGTCCATTTTTTACATTTGAAGCAAGTTCAAAGTTCTGCGAAGCAGTTGTTGTTGTACTCCTCAGTCATCTCATGTTGCCCTCCACAGAGGTAACATCATCTTCCGTTTGGCCGGTCTTGAAATCATTATTTTTATCTGTACTAAATTGTGTTAGTTTGCTAATTGTTCAAGATATTCCTGACGTATAACTGATCCTTTTAAAACATGGTGTATCTTTTACGACTTGCTCTTCGATCTGTATCAGTTCGATCGCTCTATGTAATGTTAATTGATCATTTGCCAAAAGTATTTTACGAGTGTCTTCCTTCCTGATTCTTACTACTAGTTAGTCTTCAACATATCATCTAGTACACTCCCAAAATTCCTTTTCATGTCTTGATTACGCAGTCTGACAAAAAATTCTTATACAGATTGGGGTTCAGTTTGTCCCATAAGGTGGAATTCATACCTTTCTACTACAATGTTGAGCTTTGATGAAAAGTGTTGTTTTAGTTTCTGTTGGATTAATGAAAAAGGCTGTTCTTTAACACCCAGAGGTGCGAAAATATCCCTTAAGCTTGTGAACAGATCATGTGCAATACTGGCTAGAAATAACGCCTCCATCGTTTCGGGTTTTATACTTAGTCTTCGCAGTAATTGTCAAATTGTTCTATATATATACTTCAATATTAATCTTATATGGATCGAAACGCTCAAATCGGTATATTACTTATCATATTGGCTCCTGATTGCTTGCTCCTTTTAGAATTCGGCACAATCTTGCAAATCTTTCCAAACTGCGCCAACAAATATGTTGTTATTTTAGATTCTTATGTAAATGACATTAAAGCTGATAAGGATTTCTCAAGTACGAGTTATACAATATCCTAATCGAGGCATACTTCCAGTGTACTATACTTGAGATGAAATCATTATCGTCAGTTACTGGTGAGTATCTAAAATGCACCCGTATATACTTTTAACCAAATCAAATGCTAACATACATAATAAAGAATGATGAATAATAATAATTCCTTGATTAACTTGAAAAGATCCCTAGAAATATACCTTTCAACTCAGGAATATAGGTAGGATTCTTTGCTTGATTGTGATCCGATTTCAAGAAGTTATATCATTTTAATCAATGCTTCTGTCATATAGCTTCTTCAATATCTCTGCATAATTACACTTTTACCTACCATAACAAAAATATTAAATGTATAAACCATCGATTACTGTATAACACCTGTTGTTTCCAATATGTATCTAAGTATTTGTTTATACTTAGCGCTTCTAAAAGAAAAACACAACTAAATACAAAACTACAATATTGCTCAATCGTAAACATTGAATTCTTTATATAACTAATTGAATGTTCAGTTCACTGCAAATAATAACTTTAGCGATGTTTTACTAAAACATATGGAAAATGAATCCCAGAAACTCGTGCGTACTTATTTCATTTCCGGGTGGTCCTCTAGGTGAAAATGATTTCTAGCCATTTTGCATATTAGTTCAACTGTAACTGAAACAACACACAAAAGAAGAAAAAGGGTGTTTTAAATAGAGCATTTTTTAGCCCTAAGCTATATGAAGTTTTCTGTCAAATATCTATTACACAAAGACTCTGTAGACCCTGTCCAAACATAAACGGTTCCCTCTATAAGTTTACATTTATTTCTTCCACTTCTGTTGGCAGATACAGAGAAGTAAGTTCCCAAGTGCTAAGAATTTATTTTTCTCTTCAGCTTACTTCCCATACTGAAAATACAGCAAATCTACTTTATTCTTACCTTTGTTGTTCTGCAAATATTTGTAAATGTGTATAAAAAATATATAATTTTCTTTTTCAAATTATTATTCAGACGATCTTCGCAACGTAGTTAATTTTAGAGCAATTTGGTGTAACAAAATATTTCCGCCAATCAAAGTATGTTAATTTCTCTAGGTTACGTATCAATGTAATGATTACTTGTGTGCATCGAGCATTCTAAAAATTTTGGTACATTTTGTACATTTCATACTTATATTATGAAACTCTTAATTAACACAATATTATTTACTACTCTACAAATATGAAATCTAAAATAGTAATTAATATATTGTGTGAAACAAAGAGAATATATTCATATGTGTCTTTTTGTTCCTTTCGTTCAGGACGTATTTTTACTCTACATTGAGAAGGGATCCTAATAATACTGTGGACACGTGTCTCCTCCGTATCCCCGGTTTCACCACCAATGATATTCACTAATGCCTTAACCATTACGAATTATTGGGAACAGCCCAATGTTTTCTACGTAAAAAATCTTTGATCAAATTAATTGCTACATTTTTATTACAAAAATCAATGTTACAACACCAAATAGGCGTTGTCAATATCATGAAATCTAGAAAAGGATGACTAGAATGAAGTACTGGTCCGACTAGTCACCATTTACAATAGGTAAGATGTCTTTTAGGAGAATTCTCAAGGAACAGTGAATGTTGGAGTGTTTGATTTCAATTATCAAAAATGCGAGTTGATTTGTGATTATTGTGACTCCCCCCACCCCACCATAAACATATTAAACTGTCTCCGAAAATGCATTGAATAGTAGAGCTACTGTCCTCGAGAACATGGACATTCCAGGTGATTATGTTCATCTAATGGTCTAATAAAGCATACAATGGAATTTTCGTGAAATGTATAATCAAATAACTGCCTCATTGTACGGAAGCTATCAAAATAAACTTTAACAGATACAAGTGGATCAAGCTCAAAATTGGCCTCAAGCAGAATTCTAGTCAAAATATACGCTGCTAGATCCGAAACTGAGATGTTAATCAAAACGTTAGGCATATCGTCATGTTACATGAGAGGTGGACACCATTTCTTGTTATAATAGTAGCATGTCCGCCATCTTGGATTCCGATCTGTGACATTAATTTGGAAAAGAAAAGTCTCACAAATGGAATGATGTAATTAGTTATAATGTATATTCAGAAGATTCTAAGTTATTAACAATCAAAGTGTTTTTGGAATGTTTGGAGTAGGATAATTCACTCTCGTACTGGCTCTGAATCATTGTGATATGATGCTTCTTTTATTGCTTCATGTTGGCACAGTAAGCCAGTGAGACAGGGATGAATTTTCAGCCACAGGAGCTCCACAACTTCCAAAAGGTTGGGGATCCCTGACGTAAAGATATATTGAAGGAGGTTGCCTGAAAAATAAAAGTCAGAGAAAGAGAGAGAGAGAGAGAGAGAAACGTGTTATTACCGCTGATAAATGCAGGCGTCTCTCTGTTTCAATAGTTTAATAGAAAGACACTCAATGTAAACCTGCCTTTGTCAAGTGCATGCGTGCATGGAAATATTCAACGGGCACACGTTTCCCTGCGAAGAGGAGTCAGATATTTGTTAGCTTTCACCTTGCGTTGATTGGGTACCTTGTTGAGCAATACTTTAAACATTTGTAAGGCTGTGGCGAATTTGCTGCAATTTCAAGGTGAAACTAGCCAACGGAAGAGTAGACTAGATTATACCTCTACAAGGTTGTATAGAAGTTAATGTGTTACACATAACTATTACGAAGAGTTTAATGAACCTTCTTTAAACGTAGAAGGATATGATGATTAAAGTTCTTTATGATGTCGATGACGAGGACAAAGTAACATAGTCTGATTAAAGCCGGAATGTAAACAAATTGAGAGATATGAGAGCTCGTATTATATCGGTTTGCTAGGAAAAATAACGAAAGCATTGAAAAGGGTGTCGTTCAAGCAAAAGAGAGAAACTGTTGAATTTGCCTTAGGAAAGAAGAATGGGCCGTTTCGCAAATATCATCCATTATAACAAAATTCTTAATGCTGCAAGAAGACTCTCAACATGAAGGAACAATTAGAAGCTTCATTTCAAAAGTCATTACAGGATCACGAGCCGTTAAATTACATCTATCATGTAAAAATTTCTACTTCAAGCGGCTGCTGAATTTTTGGTGGAACAGATTTAAACTATTGTAGCAGCCAGAGAACTGTATTTATTAGGTGTGCTGTCTCTGTCTCCCTGACTTATTTTTCACTACTTCAATATCCCTTATATCAGGAATTCCAACCTTTTGCAAGTTGCGGAGTTTCTATGGCTGATAATTTATCCCTATTCCTTTTGGTTTACCTTGCCACACAAAATACAATAGAAATCAGCATCATAACTCACTGATTATCAGCCAGTATGAGTGACTTATCCTACTAAACACATGCCATACATATTTATAAATAATTTGATTTTTAATTTCTTAAAATCCTCTGAATATATAACTAATTGCACCACTGCATTTGTGAGACTTTTCTAGTCCTGATTAATATGTAACATTGCCACTCGTTTATTAAAAGAAACTGATCGGAATCCAAGATGGCGGACATGCTGCTATTGTAACGCGTAATGTTCCCACCTCTCACGTAACATCACGATTTGACTAACGTTTTGATTACCATCTCAGTTTCGAATCTAACAGCGTATATTTTGACTTTAGAATGCTGCTTTCGGCCAATTTTGAGCTTGGTTTGCTTGTAGATAGCCTTTATGAGCTAAAGTTTACTATGGTAGCCTCAATATAATGATACAATTAATTGAATATAAACTTCCAGTAAATTCTCTCGTACGCCTGTGGATACTTTCCTTGCAAGTCTCATTGCCCATAATGGACTACTTTTCTAAAATGATAATGAGCTCATCTTGACTACTAGAGGAGTCTTCGTTACAGGAAGAACAAGATCAAATCCAATATTTTCCCTAATTGGTTCAATTGTGTGACTTGGATAACTTTTCTAGTCATTTTGCAGCCTTGAGGAGAAAAACATAAAGCAGATTTCCTCTTCCAACATTTTTCACACAATATTGATGGATGGCTATGAATAAGTTTGGTGTGGCATTCTAGTAGACTCTATTTTGAAACTGTATATATCTATTTAAGAAATAATTAAGCTAATTTAAGATAAATTTATGGTTTAACATGTAATTAATATAATTTAGTTTGCAAGTTTCTACATTATTATATTCGATTGTTCTGTATCTCAATCAGTAACTTAATTCACATTATTCTGAATATGACACAAAATATAACTATCAGACATATTTTGTTTACATATACTCTAATAGGAACTTTCTCAGTAAAAATCAGTATATTAAGAAGTTAATAAAAGAGAGTTTGTTTTAAGCGTCTAAGTTTTTCAATCTTGATTTAAACTCTACTCTTCTTCAATATTCTATTAAATTCACCTCCATAACGTAATGTGTTTTTTCCAGCCCTTCTCCAATTGCTGCGAATAGAGTTCTGTTACCATAACATCAATATAAGCTTGCCAACGATCAAAGTAAACTACCTTGACTTTATGGTTTTAATTGATCCAAATTGGAATTACTAAAATTTAAGAGAGAATTTTCACTTCACGCGCAAAAGCAGACAAACATTTCTGTGTCGTTCGTATTAAATGGCTTGTTGTCGTGGTGTGATTTCAGCTATTCAGTTCCGAAGCACATGTCACACGTCGAGAGAATCACTTAGTTATTCATGGTCAGTAGCACCAACTCTTATGCTTTAGTAATTCTCTAGCGCCGTGTAATATTAGATGCATTATAAATATGTGTATGGTGGTCGTCTAATGAATATTATCTACAGAAGAAACGATTAGAGTTCAGTTTTTAGTAGCAGACGATCAAGTTTTCTCAACTTAAGTAAACCACCTATACTCAAAAAATGGAATATACACTTCCTTTTTTCATATTAACGTTAATTTACATTTCTACTATTATACTACAGTCGTCTAACAGAGTTTTTCTTGAAATGTAACAGTTGGTGTTGAAGTTAGGTTCTAGTTAGAATAAAGTCTGAATATTCGCAGATACAAGTACACTTTTATTTGTCCTGTCTGGACCTTTCAAATACACTTTTATGATAAATGATGATAAACGATAAATGATAAATGAACTCATGATAAATGACTCATCTTACTGATGCTATTTCATATTAAACCATTATGTACATTCTGTAACTCTTGATATTGTCATGACTATATATTGTATGACTATGACTATGACTATGATATTGTTGGACCTGTATATCCAAAAAATCACATAGATCATGTTCCTCATACAGCAGATGGTAATTAATGGTCATGTCATAATAGAGTACGAAAGAAATTCCTCAGAGACTATCCTCAGATACGGAGAACAAAAGTTGATAGCCCTTCAAAATCAGTTGTTTTATTAAATATAAATTTGAAATGCTTGCGTGTCGCTGAAATATCTGAGATACCACAGCTATTTTCGAATTTATTAGCTGACTCGTTACTACCTTCTTTTGCAGCGAGGAAAAAAGGAGCTTGGGGAAATTTTGCTGCAGAACTGTCTAGCACAGCGGATTTCAGAAGTCACACTAATACTCTTTAAGTGTATTTTGGAATCAGAGACAGTGTATAACCTTCGCACTGAGCTTTCCTCCTCCTCGTACTACTACTACCACCGCTACCACCACCATCACTGCTACTACCGCTGCACAATCCTGTTGCATATAACAGAAAATCTGTTCTGAGTGACTATAGATGTTTTAGTTTAAGGCACAGATTGATTCT
>JAGDQP010035106.1:0-19755 GCA_022664845.1 Lepisma saccharinum | reverse complement strand
ACATCTGGGACATCTACATCATTTTCTTCTGAGTCTTCATTTCCTAGTTCTTCTTCGGAGTAGTACAATTCTCTGTAGAAATTTTCAAATATTTTTATAATTTCTTCCTTATTTCGTGTTACGGTCCCGTCTGGTATCTCAACTGCAATTATTTGCTCTTTCCCTAGCATGAGCTGCTGTTTGGTTTTCTTCAGGCTCTTGTTTTCCTCGATTGTATTTGTTACAAGATTTTCGTTATATCTTCGTACATCCTCTCTTATTTTTTTCCTACCGTTTTTATTTAGTTCTATGTACTCAATCCTCTTTATGAAATTTTCCTCTTCTTTCATTTTCCTTGTTTTCTTCATCAAGAGTTCAGTTTCTTGTGAGATTTTGCTCTCTTTTTTCTTTCTGGTGCCTGTTATTTCCTTGGCTGTTTCTCTTATTATCTCAGTCAGTATTTTATTTCTGCTATCGATGTCTTCTTCATGCTCTAACTCTTCCAAGGCGCTGAATCTCTTGCTTAGTTCTATCTCGAATGTCTCTCTGTTTTTCCCTAGATTTTCCAGATCTAGAAGTGGCGGTTTTCCTCTGATAAGCTTCTTTCTCTCTAGTCTAGTATTTAGTTTCAGCTTACATCTCACCATCCTATGATCACTCGAGACTTTGAAACTGTTCAGAACATACACGTCTTGCAGAATTGCCCTGGTATTCGATAGAACGTAGTCTATTTCGTTTTTGGTCCCATTAGGCCCTTTCCATGTCTACTTCCTCTGGGGCGGTTTCTTTAAAAATGTATTGGAAATGAACAATCTGTTGGCTTCTGAGACTTCCACTAACTTCTCTCCTCTTTTGTTTCTTTTGCCAAATCCAAAGTTTCCCACTTTCGTGTCACTACTCTGCTTGGTTCCTACCTTCGCACTGAAGTCTTCCATTAGAATTTTGTAATGCGATTTGCTACTATCCAAAATCTTCTATATCTCCGACTTTCTCCTCCGGGTGTGAGTCCCTAACCTTAAATATATCTCGCAGTGAAATGTACGAATGATAAGTAATATTATGAGGTATTGTATTGTACTTATTGGCATGTTTTACTTAGAATTAGGTTTAAAGCCTTAGGTAAGTATACATTTATCAATTGATCCTTGATTAAAGACAAGGATCTTTTACATACATACATCCTACAAATGCATTTACTCCTTGCGAAGTACTCTTATAGCTACATCAGTTTCAAAGAACTACGATAAATGACGACTGTTAATTTTCGAGAAATTAGATCATTGCAAGATGTTCTTGATCTCCAGAATTCCTTATCTGACCTCTTGAATTGGTGTAATGCGTGGAACTTGAAAAAAAAAAAAAAAAAAAAAAAAATCCTCAAAATCTTCTCTTACCATTTCTTTAAAGAAGAATCAAATCCCATCTACCTATTTCATTGCAGATAATTCTATCGCTAAAATTTATTCTCGAAAGGATCCTGGAGAGCTATTTGACAAAAAAACTTTTGTTTGCTGATAACGTGACCTCTATAACAGTGCTCTGCACGTCTCTTTAGATCTACAGAAATTAAGGACCTTCATTCATTGAGCATGTTCTACAAAACCTTCATCTCCCTAACATTGAATATTGCTCTCCAATTTGGAGCATGGCTAGTATTTCTAATCTATCCTATATTGATTACGTCGTCAAAAGAAGAATACCATCAGTACATAGCTTAAGCAAACCCGAGTTATTACCCGATCTTGGCCTCCACATTTCCTCCTCTCGTCGCAAGCTGGCAGATTTGATGTACTCATACAAGATACTTAACGAAATCTTGGAACTGGAGAAGTACTTCCGTGTTCCAGGCTCCTTAGTTATTCTATAGACTGGTAATTGTGTACAGAAATTTTTATTTAAATATTGATATTTTTGGATCTGGAAACACTCCGCCGAGCGCTAAATGACAAATATCTGAGTGATTTCTCTTGTGTATTATAATCGTCATGTTATGGATATTACTTGCTGTGCGATTTATAATTTAATTTAATGTTATTTAGTTTCGGGTAAAATGGAAATTCCATCTATCTGAAACTTAATAAATAAATAAAATAAGCAGTTCAGAATGTATATAATGAATAATGATTGACTTCGCACAAACGGATTTAGATCTCTCTTTCGAAGAACACAATTCCCTTATACTTAATTTTATTCTCTACTTCCTCACACAATGTACTTCACGGGCTTTTAAAGACCGTAGGAACCTCGTTCTAATCTACTTGACTATTTTATGTTTGTTATTATTCCACTTAACCTAATATAAAATGCCTAACCTGCATCAAAAGTGGGATCATCTTCCAGATGAACGACTGCTTCTTCAACAGCATCCAAAGCATTTCCTCCATCTTTCAGAACTTGAAACGCCAATACTGCAGCACGTTTCACACCGAAAATACTTGCATCTTTGATTTCATCTGGAATAGCCCAGGCTCCACCATGAACAACCAATACAGGTTCCACTGCATAAAAAGTAAGCAAAAGTCATAAACACGACCTGTATTCTCTACTACTCTTTAACTTGCATTCATGCATCTGTGCTCTAAACCCTTCACAAGTCGAAAGAATGACGTCTCTGAGCGAGCATTGGAGATATTCCATGTGCGAGGATCCAAAGTACCCGAGACAGCGATCCAGTAGCCAACATTCTGTTATGTTACGTTCTGATGACACTCAACAGCGATCCTATGTAACTCAGAAAATGTTCTATTCCTTGGCTACAAACTATTGGGATTTTTTACAATATAGTGCATTTTTGTGGTCCTAGTTACTACGATGATGTCACAAACATGATATTTCTATTTTTAAAATTTCGCAATTTAAAAAATCTCTAAAAATTAACTATCCAACTGAATTGGACGAAATTCATTTATTACACAGGAGGACAAACCAAATGTATTGCACACATGATTTACGCTTTAGAGGGAATTACTTAGGAGAAAAAAGAGGGAAACTATCTCTGCTATTTTCTCGTTATTATGACGAGTAACACCTCGTGATCATGCACCATATGAAAGCGAGTTTGAAGACTATTCCAGAGAGTCTGCAATACTATTCCTGAAACTAGTGTTCTAGCGGGAGTTCAACCCAAACGTGGGCAGGGAAGAAAGTTATAGACCTACTATAGGCAATCAAATCTTAAGAAAGTCAGCAACAGCAATGGCTTACGACAAATAACTTTCGCGATTTCGAAAAACCTAATGGTAAAAGAGCGAATACTTTGAACACAAAGATATGCAAAAAACCACACGGATATCTCCGGATGGCACAACACACAACCAAATCAATAACGTTTTAAGAGAGATGAAGATATACCAACATAATAGCTGTTAGAGCTTACAAAGGAGCGGATGATGACACCGAGCATCAGTTTGTGATAGCAAAAGTGAGGGTAAAGTTGTGTATCGCGAACAGGGAAAGCAAAGGGTTTAAAAAAAAAAAATGTAATAAAACTATTAGAAAATCGAAGCATAAAGGCAGATTGCCAACTCGAAATTTTAGCCGGCTTGAGTGATGATATAGATGGCATTAATAATAATAATAATGAAATTCACGTTTATAAGATGTAGGGGAGAATTTGTGACGTAGCCAAAGAACGAGTAAGTGAGAGGAAATGGTAAATAAAGATACCTTGGTTTGATAAAGAATATCTTAAGTTTCATGCAGGACGAAAATTGAACGGGAGGGATGGCTAAGCATTAGCAAGCAATAAAATCTAAGCAAATGCACACCACTACAGCAACGCGAAACGTAACGCTACACGAGGATTTAAAATAAACAAGCGAAAATATGTGACGTAGAAAATTCAGCAAATTGAGTGGAATTTTACTTCTGACCTTTACGCAACTTTGTATCAGGACGAATGGATGATCATGGGAGAATGGGTGGAGTGAGGAAACGAGAGAATCCCGAGAAAAACTACACACAAGGTGTATGCTCACTGGTCACAAAGTCCACATGGCACGAGCCGGTAACATAATTGATCTCTACAAAGGTGTAAAATCGTTAAGAAAAGGTTAGCAGCCGAGGCTAGGGATAGTTAAAAATTAATTTCAACCAGCTACTTAATCAGCACTGAAAAGCAAACGAAGGAAATTGAAATCTACACCGCAGAACCGTGGATACCCAAACCTAGCGAGATCATGATAGAAATCGTAATAAAGAAATTAAAAAAAAAAAAAAAAAAAAAATTGTAAAAAAAAAATGTGTATAAAAAAAAATATCCTGCTAACACGCCTAAGCCAATACGAAGATCATCAACGTGGAATCTGAGAAAGAGATCCACGTTGGACCAGATTTTCGCCCTGAGACAAATATTAAAGAAGAAATCGGAATAATATGGAGAGGTTCGCACCGTTGTTCATTGATTTTAGGAAAGCACATGACTTAATCACAAGGCAAAAACATATACAATATACTGATACGATTTGGAATTCCGATTAAGACTTGTTGAACTAATGAGAATATGTCTCAGCCACCCTATAAACAGAAATAATATGTCTGATAATTTCGAGATTCGCAACGGATTGAAACAAGGTGGTGCCTTGTCACCATTACTGAACTTTGCGTTAGAATATGCGATTCCAAAAAAAAAGGGGGGGGGGGGTTACGTTGAATGGGTTGTTCGTGTACGCGGTTGATAATGTAGATTTAATAGGGGAAGATATGGAGGCACTACAAAGTAACACCGATGCCTTAGTTGATGCGTGCGAGGAGATAGGTCTACAAGTAAATATAGAGAAAATAAAATACATGATAACAATCCGAAGCACTGGGAATGAAGGAAATAGATAGATACGTAACAATTAAAAATGAGATCATGGAAGAAATAAAAAGTCGCTTAACATCGGGCAACGCATGTTTCTACTCAGTCCAGAAACTTCTAACCTCGCGATTAATTTCAAGGAAGTTACAATTGAAAATATACAGAATGGTTATTCTGCCGGTAATACTTTACGGTTGCGAAAGTTGGAGTACGACCCTAGCAGATGAACATTGTTTGAAAATAAGGTCGCGACGAGATGACAGGGAATGGAGGAGACTATAATGAAGAACTTCACGAACTTTACGACTCACCTGATGTTATAAGAGTAATGAAAGCGCGACGACTAAGGTGGACAGGTCATGTAGCTCGGATGGGGGAAAAACGAAGATTATATTCCATCGTGGTTGGAAAGCCGGAGGGAACACCGAGGCGACGTTGGGAGGTTAATATAAGAAGGGATCTTCGAGAAGTAGGTGTTTGTGATGATAATTGGCTTGATCTTGCTGAGGATAGAATCCTGTGGCGAACGTTTGTTACTGTGGCGATGAACTTGCGAGTTCCGTAATTAAGTAACTTCGAGATTTGCAACGGATTGAAATAGGCCCTTATAATCACTAAAGCTAGGATTTGCCTATTTTGTTCCTGTGAACTGAACAGTAGGTTTTTAATGGATATGTGAGATACATACAAATTAACAAGATTTATAGCTCCTATGAATGCCTATTTTAAGATAAGGGCCTATTTTGTGCTTATTTTAACAAAAAAACTTTTTTCCAAAGACATGGGAAACATAGTATTTACTCGAAGATAAGAGCGCCCTAAAAATTGGTTCGGTTTTGAGAGTCCGTTTATTATACGAATACACAGAATGTCGGAAAAAATAACAGAACTCTTTAAATTAAAAAAAAAAATACAAAACAAAAATAGTTCTTTTGCGAAAATTATTTATTTTTATTCAAAATACATCCCTTCCGCACCAATACACCGCTGGGCACGCTCAACCAATGCTAGCATAGATTTTTTTTGGTCATTTTTCGGAATCGCCTCAACGAGCCTCGTCATGGCTTCTTGGACTTGTGTAACATTGTCATAAAACGTTCCTTTCAAGGCCATTTTGAGTTTTGGGAACAGGAAATAGTCAAACGGAGATAAATCACGCGAATACGGAGGATGTTGAAGCACAAAGACTTGGTTTTTTTTACCAAAAATTCACGAACAGCGAGCAATTTCTTGGTCCTCATTTAAGGCGTGAGGTACAAATCGAGCAGACTTTCCGTTTAAATCTTTTGTCAAAATTTCGTGAATCATGTCTTTGGTTGTATTGAAATCCTTTGCTATCCATCTTACAGTCAAATTCGCATCGTAGGCGATCATTTCACGCATTTTTTTCACCAATGTCATCGCGATTTTTGTTTCCAATGCATCACGACCGACCTGGAATCACTTATACCACTCGAACACACGTGTACGGGATAATAAATTATAACCATAAATTTTTTTCATCATTTCAAATGTTTCTGTAAAAGGTTTACTAAACTTGAAACAAAATTCAATATTGCTCCATCGGGGTTTTGTGACGAGGTGACAAATGGTACTGTCACTTTAAGCGTTAAAACTTGACAATCCGTTAATCGATTCTAAATATGGTGGTCTCGTTTTGTAGAGGAGATATACTGCTTTCAGATTATATATATTGTTTTAATAGATGGCGTTAGTAGTTTTCTGTATCCGTTAAATTAAAGAAGTTTCGTTAGTTTTCTGACAATGTGTATAGCCAGATCACAACAGAAAATTCACCCTTGACTCATCATTGACTGCAAAACCAGTGACACTCTCCAGATAGAGTTAGTTCCTCTATCCAAAAGTCCGAGCCTTCCATTCTATTTCGACCATTTGTCCGAGAACGTATTTTGCCTTAATAATAATAATAAAAAAAAAACTTTTTAAGAGACATACTTTTCTTAAATAATTCGTACTAAAAGTAAAAAATAATTTTGTTTATGCGTGACTAAAAAGAAAAACATGGGACGTCTCACATACAGTCACTTCATAAATTCTTCAACTGGCGTGCCCCTTCTTTTCTTTTTAGTTATGCATAAACAAAACTTTTTTTTTTTTTACTTTTCAGAACGAATTTTTGAAAGTAAAGTATGTCTTTAAAGAGTTTTTTATTATTTGTTTTTTCGAGCTATTTCGGTGTGTGTTCGGATACTTTTTCTCAAGCTAATGTTTTGTGACCAAAATCCTAAAGTGTTATGCAACCAGTCAAACGCCACCTCGTTACAAACTAGTTTTAGTATTTATTTTAGGAAAAAGAGGTCCATAGTAAATAATATAAAAATATGCTTTTAAAATATAGAAATAGGCCTATATATGAAAGTAACAATGGAGTATTGTATTGTCACCCGAGTTACGTCGCTGTGCAAAATTTCATCATTGTATGACGTCGGGGAATGAGTTAAATTAACGTTGCAAGATTTAAGGACACTGCAAACAATTGTGAACTAAAGAAAACTCTGTAAAAATGACGCGTGTACCGTACGATTTGGGTAAATACGATACGCAAGCCTGTAAGATTCTAGTGATTAACAGCAGTTCAAAGACGGCAGAAATTGTTTTCTGGGACGGGAAAATTCCAGTGACCGGACCTCTATTCTAGGGCTGGTGAGTAAGAGTGCTTTTATGCCCTTGCACTTCACGCTCATTGAAGAACGTAGGCTGAACGCGTTACATTTTTTATGCTCTGGTGCTTTACGCTTCTACCAATTTGGCTCTGAAGACACGTCGCAGGAGCAACTGGGCGAAAAGAAGGTAGCTAGTGAGTTTTGTGCATGCTAAAGGACAACGTCTTAGCAACTGGATTACGAACGCCTGGCAACACTGGCTGAAAATCACTACATTATATTTATAAAAGAAGAAAAAGTAAAGAAGAATTAAATGGAAGTTGGGTTGTTAGTGCCTTTTAAGCATGCGGTACGAGGTTTCTGAGCGACGCCTGGCAACATTTGACTTGTTTGGCAGAAAATTTGTTTAATAAACATTCCCATTGTTTTACTTCTCGCGTTCTCTAAGAAGCGCACGTCTTTTAGTACGCGACAGTACATTTACGTCAAGGTAAATAACGTGCATACAATTTTCATCCTTCCTTCGTCATTTGCAACAAACCGCATTAAAACTGGACATTTTTTACAGATGTTATGACCGAATGAAATCCATCCGTTCTAAAAACAATCACCCTGTACAAGTGTCCGTGTGAATTATTTGCAACACACTGAGTAGCATAAACCATACATACGACAAAATAGCTGGTTGCCATAAATTGCACCACAGCTTCCGCAGTTTTCTTATGAACCCATACATTCCGTATTCTAAGACTAAGTCAACAATAGCTTAGCAAAGAACACGGCAAGTACGATGACTGGACAGATTGCAAGGCTGGCATTACGCATAGAAGCCCCACACCGGTTGCTCCTTCAATTTCATATATACAAGTTGTGCTCTTCCGTAGCTATTCCAGTTGAATCGAATCTCATATTTCTCAGAACTGACACAGAGTAACATTTACAGGAAAAATGGCTAAGTTAATCAATTGTGAAGCGTGCAATAGAAGAAAAAAAAACACCAAAAGTGTGTTAAATAGAAAGAGAGTTGAGTGCTGAAAGCTACTTACGAATAGCCGAGTCTGTCGTGTCAGTAATCCAACCAACCGTTACTGACTCAATCAACTGTGTAAAATTTCAAAATGCGTATATATACAAAATTAACCCAACCTATTGCTGCTCAACTTGTAGAAAGAAAAAAAGGCGAAAGGCTATTTGACAAGTTAATTACAGTTGAGTGTATTATTGCCGCCTGAAGGTCCAGTACTGACTGGTTATGAAAAGAAACGAACCTGAATTCCTTCGTTTGCTATCGCTCACTCGGTCTTACTGTGTGTTTAGCGTAAATTTCCACAGTCTAGTGGTCCAGTGTGAACATGTTTCCACCTCATTGTGAAGATGTATTGATTATTGAACTACTTTACAGCGCAGTAATACATTAACTAATCAACATGCCGCCCAAGTAACAGGAAAACGAATAACATGTGGCATTCAATCCACGAAGGAACATTAAAGGAAGTCGTAAACTTACGACAGACATGCAAGTAAAGCAATAAATAGGCATAGAAACTTGTAAATTATTACCGAGAACGTAACTAGTAACCTTCGCATGAAAATGAACAGAAGATGGCTATTATTGCGCAGAACCGATCCAGTTATGTTCAATTATCGTATGATAGTCACTACTTACGTCCTTGGTTGTAATTTACAAGTTCCTGGGCCTATTTATTGGTTTACCTGCATGTTAATCGAAGATTACGACTTCCTTTAAGGATAATCTAAAGCAACGCCCTCCAACAAAAGATGGCAGCAGTATCTTCGTATATGTCTAATGTATTTTTACTGTTACACGAAATTTCAATGCTGCTACTACAAATTCAAGCCTAGAGAGTTCGAACTTTCAGGGAAGAAAGTTCCTAACCAATTCAATCGATGCCGTTTTTTTTTCTTCGTTTTCCTTCATTGTTCAAATCGTTTCATTGTTGTTGTGAATATCGAAACCTATAACAATGAAGCTGTTTCAACAATGAACAAAAAAGAAAATTAAAAATCGGCATCGATCATGCTCTTGACTTGGTTATGAACTTTCTTCCCTGACAGTTTGAACTCTCTAGGCTTGAATTTGTAGGAGCAGCAAGGAAATTTCGTGTAACAGTGAAAATACATTAGACATATACGGAGATAGTGCTGCCATCTTTTGTTGGAGGGCGTTGCTTTAGATTATCCTTAATGTTATTTCGTGAATTTAATATCACATCTTATTCGTTTCCCTGTTATGCGGGCGACATGTTCACCAGTTGCTGTATTACTATGCTGTAAAGTAGTTCAATACATCATCAGCTTTTGCGCTTTTCTTTACTCTTTACAAGTTAACGTAGAGTGGGTTAGGTTAGGTTAGGAAAGTCAGGTAAGGTTTATTGAATCCACTACTGGATCAGGCCTCTCCCCGGACTGATGAGATTAGTCTACTGCTCCCACGCTGGCCAGACGGGTTGGGAGAGGAGAGCCGAAGCTCTCACTGTGATCGCCACTGTCTTTTATTCATAACAACTCCCCAATTGCATCTCGATGCTGGGTGGGCACCGTCCCAGACCCACACGCCTTGGAAAAAATTCTTGGCACACCGGGAAGCGAACCCGGGACCCCTCAATCCGTAATCAGACACTAGGCCAATGGGGGTTGTCATGGTTAAAGTTACACCAAAGCACATACGGTCTACACCACTAAAAATAATTGTCACTGATACTTGCATGCGCACAGCCGACATGTACAGCCTATTCCAAAAAGGATGACCGCATTGATTACGGCAATTTTCAACTGAGAATTCTCTAAGTCCAACTTCGGGTATCTTCGGAAACAGTAAACCAAAGATGCCAGGTTCGAGCCCTGGACGGAAGGATGAACCTTAGCAATTGGGAAAAAAATGTGCAGATGTTTTTTGTGTTTTTTTTTTCTCTTAAGTGCAATAAGACATTTAGAAATGTTATTAAGTGTAGAAAAAAGTAACACTCATTAAAATACGTAATGATATAGTATTTCGAAACCATCCATACATCAAAGCGTGTGATCGTCTTGTCACCTTTTCCATACATAAAAGCACATTTGCAATGAAAGTGAAGACAGCAAATTTAGTTCTCGCATTCATAGTACAATAAACAAGAGAAAGGAGAGAACAACAGCATTTGCAACGTATATCAATGGCATTGTCTTCAACACCGAAAATTCAGTCATGTTTCTTCAGAAGGAGTTCTATGAGAAAGAAATAGATAGATGTGTTCATATTAGCTCTGTAGTAGAGCGCGTGTCCTCTAATCGTGAGGTCCTGGGTTCGAATTCCGTACTGGAAAAATCTTTTTTTATGTAATGATATATTCCTCAAAGCATGAACAATTAGATAAAATAATAATCAGTTTTATATGTATCCATACAAGCATTCAAGACATGTCATTACTATGCTTAAAATATAACATCCGAGAGGTGGTGGGGGGTGTTGACAGAACGTCTCCATATTCTCATTTACCTTCTTGAAATAGTGAAAGGCTGTCAAAAGAAAATAAGGTTACAAGAGGAAAATATCCAAAGTGGGATCATCGTTGCAATCCCCAAAGTTCACGATACCCACGAACGCTGAGGACACTAAACTGTACTTTAGTTTCTTTCCACAGGTTTTCAGTTCAGTACTCTCAAACTTTATTTTTTTAATATGGAAGTGGTGAGGCTTTAATCTCTCTCTGGCTGTGTTCCACATTCTACACTTTCTTCTCTGATAATAAGATATCTGACAATAAGACTACTGTCTTATTAACTAGAAGGAAAAAATGCTTGCCGGACCAGGGCTCGAACCTATGTCCGTGTGGCATTAGTTTAGAAAGCAAAGGCTTCAACAACGAGCTACTTTTACAACCAGAAATATATTTCCAAAATTTGTCTTATTAAAACACCACCAGATTGAGTCACGCTAAGTGAACCATTTTATACATTAGCGATTTTAGATAAGGAAGATTAGATTGGTTTAGGTTAGTTATAGTAAAATTGGGTCATTCCTGGACAAATCATCCAATTTTAGAAAAATGGTTACATCATAACTTTAGGAAAAAAAATGTATATATATAATAATAATAATAATAAATCACAGCCATATTCAATCCACTAGTGGATGAGGCCTCTCCCCGAAGGGAGGAGTTGGTCTACTGCTCCCACGCTGACCAGACGGGTTGGGAGAGAAGAACCGAAGCTCTCACTGTGATCGCCACTGTATTTTATTCACAGCAGCTCCCCAATTGTCCTCACGATGCTGGGTCAACACCGAAATTTTTTAGCCCCCACCGGGAATCGAACCCGGGACCGCTCGCACTGAAGTCAAGCGCGCTACCGACTAGGCTACTATATATATATATCAGAACAACTTTCCAAATAAATTTTATGGTTTTATATCTCCCGGGGTGATCATATTTCCAATATGGCGGGTGACGTTTTTTACTCCCGTAGACATGTATGGAAACCTGCATATCTCAAAAGCTAGAAGAACTAGAGAGCTGAATTAAAAACCATTGGGTAGCTCTTGAAGTGTACTTCGAAGGTGTGGAATCCCGTCTTTTAAAATTAATTTCTTTATTAAAAAAATTAGTCTGAAAAATGAGTTACGAATTGTATAAAATTCTATTTTTAAACCAAGTTTTTGGGTTGTACGAGTTTAATAAAATTCTGCAAACTTTTGTCACGTTTAGACCTCCCAAAAGAGTTTCTGGCCTAAATCACGCTCTCTTTTTCAACGGGCGTTCAAACATGGTCCTTTGCGAAAAATGTCGGATTTCGGGCTTAAATATCTCATGAAACAATCTGAAATGTGGTTTCGAAGAAGTTTTGTATGTGATCAACTAACAGTAGAAATTTCAACTTTTATTTTATAATGGTCTGGTCAATACAAGCGGATTTTCTTCGCCATATGATGCAAATGCGAATGTGGTATCTTCACGAAGGTCACCATGTTTCGGGAAAGGAACTAAATATAAGACTGCTGATGTTTAGAACTATCAACAGGATGATTGTGTAGAGAAATCCGTGGCGTTGAATCACAGCGCTTTTTTTGCTAAAGGAAAAATGCCGGATTTTGGTCTAAAATATCTCAAATGGGCCATCATAAAAATTCTGAAATTTGGTCTCGAGGTGCTCAAATCACAGTAAAAATGGCAATTTTTATTTTTGAGTGGTTTGGTCAAGAAAACATTGTTCATGAGAGTTAAAATTATGCCTTTCAAGCAGTGTAGTAATATGAAGCTGCATATACCAGGTGTATGCATAAGTTTTTGCCGGTTTTTTTTTCTGGTAAAGAAAACACGTAATTTTTAAGGGAAATTAATTTTGTTTTATTCAAAATATTGGCCATCTTTCAGGTAATTGATGCATACCATGCCAGAAAAAATGCTTGTCTTTTGCGACAAACCATTCGTCGAGCCATTTTCCAACGTCTTCGAAATTGCTGAAGTGCTGCTCTGCGAGCGCGTGTCCCATTGATGTGAAGAGGTGATAGTCAGATGGCGCCAGGTCTGGGGACTACGGCGGGCGCGGAAGGATGTCCCATCCGAGTGATTTCAAGGTGTCTTCACGGGGTTTGCTGTGTGAGACGGCGCTTTGTCGTGTAACACAATCACTTTGCCATGTCTTCGGGCCCATTCCGGTCGTCTTTCGATCAATGCGTGATTTAAATTAATCATTTGTTGGCGATAGCGTTGTGCATTAACGGTTTCGCCGAGCTTCAAGAGTTCATAATACACAATACCGCTATGGTCCCACCAGACACAAAGCATGGTCTTCTTGCCGAAGCGATTTGGCCTTGGTGTTGAAGGACCGGCTTCGCCAGGTAAAAGCCACGATTTTTCCGCTTCGGGTTTTGAAAATAAATCCATTTTTCGTCACCCGTCACAATTCGATACAAAAAGGATTTTCTTTCGTGGCGTTGAAGCACCATTTCACAAGTGACTTTGCGATTTTCCATTTGACGTTCATTCAAATCATGTGGGACCCATTTACCCAGTTTATTGATCTTCTCCATTGTTCGTAAACGTCTGTTGATTGTTTCTTGTGACACATTTAATGCTTTTGCCAATTGCTGTTGAGTTTGAGTTGGGTCATCCTCCAATAAGACCTGCAATTGCTCGTTTTCGCACTTTTGTGGTCTACCAGAGCGCGCACTGTCTTTCACATTGAAATCACCACTTTTAAACTGTCGAAACCATGTCTCACATGTTCTAATCGATGGAGCGTGTCCACCATGTGTTTCTACCAGCACACGATGACTTTCAACAGCCTTTTTCTTTTGATTAAATAAAAAAAAGCAATGCGTACCGCAAATGTTCTTTTTCAGGCACAAAGTTCGACATGATCACTGAACGATAAAACAAAGACGCTAGTGTTTGGCGGACTCAACTTGTGTGTGTTTGTAGTTTAATGTCAGACGAAAAAACTGACGTATGTGTCAAATTAATACGCTGCGTACTTTTCGCTGGCGCCATCTCTTAGGTAAACCGGAAACTATTTATGCATACACCTGGTACACATCTAAACCGCTTGCACCGACCAAACCAATTAGAAATAAAAGCTGTAATTTTGGTTGTGAGCTGACCACTAACAAGGCTTCCTTTAAATGTCAGTTTTTTTTTATTAGATATTTAAGCCCGAAATCCTGCATTTTTCGACGAAATGCCATGTGTGAACCCTGTTAGAAATAAAGGTACGTAATTCAACCAAATGATTTTTTGAATATAGACACTCTTTGGTAGGTCTAAACATTACAAATGACTGCAGCCTTATATTTGACTGCTTCACAGAAAAAATGTGGTTTCTTTGAAGATACCACATGTGCATTTGCATAGTATGACGGCGGAGAAAGTCAACTTGCACTGACCCAGGAAGCCAAACGCCGATAAATGTTTGGGGATTTTGGTCTGGCCGGCGTCGAGGATAGGCAGAACCCAAACTAGTAGTCGGGAAGTAGAGGGGGAAGGTCGACGTGCAGCCACAAGTGGCGTTTGGTCGTCGAACCATTTCCGGGCCACCGTCGATCTCTGACTTGCCGGCATATAGGCGAAACTCCGACCATCCCCCAGCACTTTATGGTGGGAAAAGAATGGACAACCGCCAATTGCCTTAGGTCGAGAAAAGGTTGTTCCCTGTCCATTTCCTGATGGCAGAGAGAAGAGCGAAGCCCCGTTTATTCTTGATGGTCGGGAAATAAGAGAGTCCCCACCCACTTCCTGGTGGTCCGGCAATCCGTTGCAGAAGAATTCTGCCGGTAGATTAGAATATAGAAAGATTAAATGGGGAAACGTTCTTTACATTTGTTAAAAGCAAAAGTGCCTTATGTGGGGTCAGGAACTTTATTCTTAGTACTAGCCGTTGCCTGCAGCGTCACTCGACTCGGAAGCCGTCTTCGAGTATCTGGCTGTACGGTATAGTAGATAAAGCACTGGAGAGCTGTTCTAAAGCTGAAAGGTATGGGGTTCGATCCCACCACAGGCTAGCAATTTTTTTTCTTCTAAAAGATTGTTTTTTTTATTTCTACTTTCGAAACATGCACTTCCTTTGCTACCTTATCTAACGTTAGTGGAATTAGGCTAGTTAAAGCCAGATTAGACAAATTTCAAATATCGAACTAAACAGTGTGGCCTAGGCGTTTATATGTCAGTCAGTCAGGATTTCTGTTTTGTACATAGAGAGTATTATTATTATTGCCTTTTCAGGATATTATGGTATAAATTGAAATTACCTTATTCTCAAAAAAATTGGAGTACTGATGTATTTTTTTAAATCTGGTATCTTTAGAACATTGACCGAGCCACCGTAGGTCAGTGCTAGAGCGTTGGCGTAGCATTCGGGAGGCCCTGGGTTCAATCCCAGCAGTCGACCATCCTGACTGAGGTCACACCACGGTTTTCCTGTCACACCAGGTAAATGTTGGGATGGCACCTACAGCATAGGCCCTGGCCGACACCTGCCCGAATCAATTCCCATTCCCTATCCCGGCCTAAGTGGTATAGATAAAACTCAAATTTAGAGAATAGAGGGAAGGAAAACTTTGAATCAGTTGTTTCCTTGTACAGAACAAGGCATCATAAATTATTGACTGATTCTGACAAAGATTGTATTTGTTTAGCTGTATCTCTATCTGATATATGTATATTTATCTTGTATGATTTAGTGCTGTATTGGCACCATGTTGTTCGTAGAACATTAATAAATACTTCATTACATTATTATTACCACAACAAATGTAGTGATGTTTCACGTTACTAATAAACTGCTAAATAAAAACTTAAAATTTCTAATACATGTATACCGGGAAACGTCGAATTGTAGGTGATGGTAGTACAATCGCGATATTTTCACGATCCTCTGAATCTAGAAAGAGTGAAAGTAATCCTGGTGCAAAACTAGGATTTTTATTGCAGTTGCATTTGTTATGAAGATTTATTTTCGAGAAATTCTGTGCAATGAACAAGAAACCTCCACAACTCCGGGCTTAAAGTAATTCTGTAATTCTGAATATAGTGTCTGTGTTACTGCATTCCATCTCTGACCTCTAGATGTATGTTATTGACGAATGGTTTTCGGACATTTAAACGCGAAATCCGGCATTTTTCGCCAAGGAGCATGATTTGACTCGGTTGGTAGGTCTAAATATTACAAAATTTTGTAGAATTTTATTCAATTCCTTCACCCCAAGAAATTTGTTAAATATCAAATTTTACACAATTTGTTCCTTATTTTTCAGCCTAATTATTGGAATAAAGAAATTAATTTTCAGAAAAGGTGATTCCATATGTTCAAAGTACGCTTGAAGATCTACTCAACTGTTTCTGAATAAGCTCTCTAGCTCTTCTAATTTCTGAGATTCAGTTTCCCGTACATGTCTACGAGAGTAAAAAAACGCCAACCGCCATTTTGGAAATATGGTCGCCCCGCGAGAAATAAGGGCATAACATTTCTTTCAAAAGTGGTTATGATATCTTCAGGTATGTAGGAACCCACTTCCAATCTTCTTTTTTTTTTTTTTTCCTAGAATGCCGATGTAACCATTTTTTTCTAAAATAGGATGATTTGTCTTGGAATAACCTAATAATGTATGTTGCAGTTTCTGGCATAAAGTGCAAAGAGAAATGCTATTAACATTTCATTCTAATAATAATTTTCATAAAAGAATTTTGATCAATAAGGAAAGCTGTTTTAACAAAGTGAATTGTTATACTGCTTTTACACGTATAAAATATAGAATGTAGATTTAAACCTAGAAAAAGCATCCACACACAGGCTTGTTCTGTTCGAAGACAACTGAGTAGACGGAAATGAATGTCATTCCTTACTCAAACAGTAATTTTGTTTTACTATAACTAACCTTAACCAATCTAATCTTCCTTATCTAAAATCACTAATGTACAAAATGGCCCACTTAGCGTGACTTAAACTGCTAGTGTTTTAATAAGACAAATCATGGCAATATTTCTCTAGTTGTAAAAGTAGCTCATAGTTTAAACCTTTGCTTTCTAAACCAATACTACAAGAACGTGAGTTCAAGCCCTGGCCAGGTCAAGTATTTTTCCTATTAGTTAACAAGACAATACTAACTTTTCTTCCTCACATGACAAAAGTAAAGGATTTGCAATCAAGAGAGAGAGAGAGAGAAAAAAAAGTATTTCAGACCCATGGAAAGAACTTCTGGATTCTTTACTGCAAAACAGTTTAGTATTTTAGTGCCTCATCGTTCGTGGGGATCATGAACTTTGGGGATAGTGAATTTGCTGTCTGGCACCTTGCTCCGACTTAGGATAAAACAGTATTTACTTAATTTGTATTTAACGTTTACATATAATATAGCAACGTTCTATCAACACCCACCACTTCTCTGATGTTATATTTTAAACACAGTAATTACTTGTCCTGAAATGCTTGTATGAATACATATAAAACTGATTATTATTTTATCTAATTATTCATGCTTTGAGGAATATATCATTACATAAAAATAAATGCTCCAGAACGGGATTCGAACCCAGGACCTCACGATTAGAGGACACGCGCTCTACCACTGAGCTAACATGAACACATCTATCAGTGTTGCCGGAAGCATATATCTAAAATCCACAAACAGTGCTCGAATTCCACACATTTCCACACACTTAAGTTTAATAAATACACAAGCCATTCTTACCTTACGAAAACAAAGTTTACTTTTCAAATTCAAATGAAGAATTATGAAATTATTTATAAAACAAGAACATGAAGTAGAAGTATTAACACAAATTCTTGTAACAAAGTTATTGGAGTTGTCGTGGGATAGGTGGGTAGCTGTAGGCTCGATTTCCTTAGCCTCCCCCTCTCCCTCGGAACTTCAATTTGTATATAAGATCTGTACAGTTTTGCATATAATTATAATTCTCATCCCTGATCCACAGGATTCTTCGTTTTTTTTTGTTTGTTTTTTTAAATAATTCACGTACAGTGAAAAATACCGTGGGAAATTTTAGATCTGAAATAGTTAAATTCTAATAACAGAAGGGGGGCTACTTTTAATTACACGTACGTGACCAAATAGAGATGCTGCTCTTCGACTGTTCTTATTGAATGCTAACCGGTCTTTTACGTAGGTGGCCTTCCTTGTTGAAGTATGGATTTCCCTTATATTTATAGGTGAAAGATTTGACCCATTTGGAATAAAAAGTTGTATGCTAGAGAGAGAGAGAGAGAGAGAGAGAGAGAGAGAGAGAGAGAGAGAGAAGAAGAGTAGAGAGGGAGTTAGAGATGACTTCCATCTAATTGTTCTTTACAAACTTGCAATTTCCTCTTTTTGTTGTCACTGATCTCTGGTAAAGAAGCTTCGAGAAATGGCAGTGTCACAGGTGATTTACAACGTTTCAATCGCATGCCAGTTTTCAACAATGAGCTCATGAAAAATGGAACCAAAAAGATGGTGATTTCTCCCCGTTTTGGTTGTAAATTATATTATATACAGAAAAAAACCATGATGGCGCAGCAGGGATACATATACAAGACATGGAGAACAAGAATGAATTTCAGACAAGGACGATCATCTGTTGCCGCTCATTGAAATTACAGCTGCCACCCAGGAGGAAGTGACTCGTGACTGCATCCCTTCTACCCTTTTCTAGATGAAAGGGAAAAATTGTGTTCCTCGCTAAAGTAAATGAAGAAAATATTAGTAAAAAATGTATTTAGAAATTTATCTTGTGATTTTTCTGTAAATGTAAGAATCCACACCTATTCTACACAACATTTCATTCCACACAAATTACACACAATTCCCCAAATCGCACACATTTTGTGGAATTCCACACACATTGGCAGCACTGACATCTATCTACTTCTATCCGAAAGAACTCCTTCTGAAGAAACATGACTGAATTCTCGCTGTTCAAAAAATGGCACTGATATCCGTTGCAAATGCTGTTATTTCTCTCTCCTTTGTCTTGTTCATTGTACTATGAATGCAAGACATGTCTGCTGTCCTTGCTTTCATTGGAGAGGTTCTTTTACGTATGAAAACGTAGGTGACAAAACCATCACATGATCAGATGTATACATAGTTTAGAAATACTGTATCATTACGTATTTTAATGAATGTACCTTTTTCTACGCTTAGTAAGATTTCAACATGTCTTATTGCAGTTAAAAGAAGAAAAACATATCTGCACATTCCTCTTATGAATCACTCTTCCCCTATTGCAATTTTACTTTCCCAACTTCGTCTTAAATTAGTGACCATGGGAACGTGGAGATTAGGTGGGGCCATGTATCTTTACATTTAACACCCTAGGAGCCGGTCAATTAGCGCGAGAGAAAAAAATGCCGCCAACCTCCACCCCCCAACTAAGGCGGATGTATAGGCCTACATAGTTCCACGTATATCTACGTATTTCACCCTGATAACACTGGATCATGACTCTTTAAGTAAAAGTTACTCGGTTCTAGTTCGTTTAGGGGGACCAGAAATAGCGAAAATTAGGTAAATTTACAGGAAGACCTTGATGAAAGATGGTATTAGAAAATTATTTTAAGAAGAGTAGCACTGTTTTTTTCATGTCAGGGAAGAGTAATTGATATTTCAGTAGTATGTGAAGTGAAACAAACGTAAACAGCACGCCTCCCATGAACACTGGCTTGGGTGCCGACAGTGTGTAGAGTGGATCTCTCTGTATTACTTCGTGTGTTTGAAGGTAAAATAAACATGAATATACTTTAGAGAATATTTGAAAACATGAAAGGAAATAAAAAAATCTTATCACCTTGTTTTTGGCCCCCCGAAACTGAGTATTACCCAGTTACTCTAATTTGCGTTTCAACACTCCTACACACTTTGAATTG